>JAJOOO010005777.1:0-27660 GCA_029582685.1 Solanum piurae
AAAATCATTTGACAAAGGACCCATGTTTAGATTGAAAATTGGGAATTTTGGTCTTTGAATCACTTTTGAAAATCTTTGATAGAACTCCTTGAATGAGAGGTTATTCAAGGATCAAGAGTTACCATACCTTAATTATTGAATACCCATGAAATTGGAGAAGAAATCAGTTGAAAACCCATCTTCTAGCTTGAGAGAATCTATTTTTGAGAGGGAAGGGTCAATTTGAAGAATGGAGTCTAATTCTAGGTTTTGGGGTTTTAACCAACTTAAAATACCCTAAAATAGGTAGAATAACCGTTTATAATAATTCCCCAAAGTACCCAAACTACCCTTCACTTAGTTGGACCTTTTAAACAAGTCAAACTTGAGTTATATTTTCGCAGATTTCATCGGGGATCAAGTTCGCGACGCGGAGGTGTTCCCACAAGTTT
This sequence comes from Solanum piurae, assembly GCA_029582685.1. Taxonomy (NCBI): domain Eukaryota; kingdom Viridiplantae; phylum Streptophyta; class Magnoliopsida; order Solanales; family Solanaceae; genus Solanum; species Solanum piurae. The sequence goes on from JAJOOO010005777.1 coordinate 432, forward strand.
CATAAATTAAATTTTGAGACAGTAGAGTCCGCGACATGTTCGCGATGCAGACCAAACTTTTGGCCCTTGGTGGAGCTATTCCGCGACGCGGACATGCTCCCTCCATGAGCAAACTTCAAGCTGCCTTGGCAGCTTGTTTGGCCAAGGGTTAGGGTCCTCCTTGGGGACCCTTAGGGTGGTCCCGGGGAGTCGTACCCAAACGTTTTGACCCTAAAAACATTTATTAAGACACTAGGGTCACCTCCACTGATTTTAGACTCCAAACAACACATAAAAACATGAACAACATACTAGAACACACCAACACGTAAAAGACTAGTTTCCGAACGTCTTGGTCGTCCCTTGACGTTTGACTTTCAAACTCTTTAAAACTGACTAAAAAGGTTATTCTTCATTAATTTAACAAGTTATTAATGCATAAAACTCATGTGAGGCTCTACTTTATCCTACTTCATTTTGAGGGTCGTTACAGATGTAGTTAGGTTGTCATTTATCGTAGGCGATTAGAGGTCGGAAGACCATGATCATACATTTAACCCTGTGATTCAATGATTCGATAGTTGATAATTACCCATTTTAAATGATAACAATTGCATGAATCCTGATAGAAGCTGCAGCCCTGGACCTTACCCAATCATTGTTTGTTAAACCCTTGAAATGTAATCGCGTTTGTTACATTTTGTTTAACTTTTAGAATTATAAAATAATTCACTTTCAAATTATTGATAACACTTGTGCTTAGCTGAAAGTTGGAGAAATTAAGTGATTCTAAATGTATGTCCCTGTGGGTACGATATCTGACTCTTTATAAGAGCCACTTTAATACTTGAATGACCACATGCACTTGCGTGTGCAATTTGGGCGCAACAACAATGCACTCCAAAAAGTGCCCAAGCCAAGGCTCCCCTTCACGAGCCACTTCACGGCTCGTGGTCTTGACCACAGATTGTGGGAAGGCTCATGGGGTTGCCTTAGTCTCATGGGAGGCATGACAAGTTGGAGGAGCTACTGGTCAAGGGACCACAGGCACCACCACGAGCCGTGGTGCCCTTGACAGATTGTGAAGGGTCTCGTGAAGACCTCTTAGGCGTGTGGGGGGCAAGGCTTTGAAGCCTAGCTACTGCCTCAAGACCACGACCTTCACCACGACTCGTGGTCTTGACCACGGATCGTGGGAGGTCTCGTGGTCATGCCTTCAATTATTTTAGGCTAAGACCGTAAGCCTTAGCCATTACCCAAGGACCACGAGCAGGACCATGACTCGTGGTCTTGACCAAGGCTCGTGGTCTTGACAACGGCTAGTGGTCTTGACCACGGCTCGTGAGGGCCTCTCGTGGTGCCTGAGAGTGGGTTGCCTTGTTAGGGGAGTTTTTGTAAATTCCTAGTTAATTAGTTAGTTTATGGGGTCAATTTAAATTGTTTTATTTTACATATATAAATGACTTTAAGTCTTTAAATACCCCGTTTACTTCATTATTCCTGAAGACCCAAATCAAACCTAAAGTTCTTCTCCCTCACAATATTTCTCTCTCTAAAACCTCCATTGAAGAAGAAGAAGAAGAAGAAGAAGAAGTGGAGGCTAGGGCTTGAAGAACTAACGTGTTTCTTCTCAAATTTAGAGGAAAACTCTATTACGGTATGGTGGTCTTTATCCTTGGTTAGCTTCCATCCAAGGAGCCCCTTCAAAACATGATTCCAAAGTTTCCAAAATCCCCCAAAAGTTAGGGTTTCAATCTAAGTCATGGGTTCAACTTCAAAACGTTTTCAAGGATTGTTTTATGATGAATTATGATTGAATTGAGGAATTTATGTTGATTTATGATGAAATTCCCCCATGAACTCATGATTCCCTCAAAATACTAAATTGTGAATTGTGATTTGGGATTGATTGATTATGGAAGCATGTGAAGAGATTAAGTCTTATTGATTTAATTTATTTATTAAATCAAGCAGACAGCTTAATTGATTAAAGTAAATATTTTATTAATATTTATATATATGCAGAATTGGCGAGAAACTAAAGAATGGGAAACGTACAAGCTGCCACGTGGTAATAATATGAAGGACCCCAATTACGTGAGGCGGCGGACGAAGCACTGTTTCACGTGGAATCGAAATTCGTTTGGTTTTGGATTCCTAATTTGATTTGGACTCAATTATTTTATTCATGGTTTTTTACATCTATAAATAATCCATAAGAATAATTATTAGGAGAGGAGGATACAATGTAGAAATAAACTTTTGATTTAGGGTTTCTTCTTTTCTTCTCTTTTATTTATTTTACATCTTTTATTTGAATGATTCGTTGTAATTGCTCTATGTCTATGTAGAGTTAAACTTCTCGTTCTTGGATTATATTTTCTTACAAAATGATTGTTTAGTAATTTTGATTCTGCATAATTGTTTATCATATTGGTTGTTCTTATATTCTTGTGATTACTATTTTCATGCTTGATCACCATAGAGATAAATATATTGTCTACTCTTGAACTCGGGAGAGGAATAGAGGGATAGAACGTGGAATATAAGGAGCATGATCTTTTATTGTATACCACTTGAATTGATTTGTATCTAGGATAGGGATATACCTAGGTACCTTGCTTGGCTCAAATACGGGAAGACAACGTAATGCTCCATAGTTGGTCCAGTCTATCCCCGCTTAATGATGTAGTTATGCTGTCAATTGTGGTAGACGGTTAGAGGTCGGGAAACCATGACTATATTATCAACTCCGTGAATCAATAACTAGATAATCAAATAAGTTGATGAAATTGATGCTAAGAATGATTGTTAGTTAAATCATAAGCCTAGATCGATTCATTCATTGATTGTGTGAAAACCTATCTCTTCTTAGTTAATTGTTTTTTAGTTATTTTATCTTTATTTTTGGTTTAGTTAATATATATTCATATTTTGAAATCCTCCCTTAAATAAATAATTAGAATTAGTATAATTTAGTAAATAGTTAATCGACAAGTCCTTTGGGTTCGATAATTCGGTTCTTTTAAGAGCCACTATATTACTTGCGCGACCACGTACACTTGCGTGTGCAATTGGAAGCAACAAATTTTTGGCGCCGCTGCAGGGGACTTAGAAATTAAGTATTCTTCTAGGTTATACTTTTTCTTTTTATTTGTTTATTTATTGGTTTATTTATTTTCATACATATGTTTTTTCTACTAATTAATACTTTTCGTGGGATGAACGGGAATGAGGATTATTCACAAGTGGTAAGATCTTGTCCTTATTGCAAAGGAGCTCACTTTTGGCAACAATGTAATTATATTCCCGAGGGAGAATTGTGTGCACCATCTCTATCCTGTGAATTTTGTAGGGGGTTGTGGGTCAGTTGCACCGTGTGTTGCTACCCAACTCCAAAACCCTCTCATGATGATGCTAATAATCTTTGTTTTTTTTATAGTATGAAATCTTGCAGGAAATTAATTGAGGAATATGAAGAGCGCCATAGGAGAATCATATATGTGATGTCACGCCTTGTAGATAGAAAAATGAAGCACTTTCAAGATGTTAATATGTTTTTCTTGCATACTCAGAACTTAAGCAATGAATTGAATGCAAAGGTTGATGCATTTGACGCTCAACAATTCAATTATGAGTTTTGTGATACCGAAAAGGCACTTAGAAGTCAAATTGAGGATCTAAAACGGGAGGAGATGCAATGTAATTAGACTTTTCTTGAAGATGCCACATTTGAGAAAGAGTATAAAACTGAGCATGTTGCAATTGGTGTAAGTTTGGAAAAGGGACGTATTGGACCCCATTGAAATCACTTTTCAACATTATGTTTAGATGTTGATGTAGCATTCGAGTCATCTGAACTAATGGAGAACTGTATAGATAAGGAACAAGGCTCCTACATCCTAAGGTTTTCTAGTCCACGTAGACAAATGAATATTCATCACATAAGGGTCAAGAAGTGCAAGATGCGACATATATTACTTGGTTCTTTTATATTTATACCACTACCCCTTGAGAGGAGCAGAAAAATAGATGTAAAGTTAGGGGTAAAGTTCATAAGTTCAAAGTGGAAAGAAAAGTGGTGAACTTACTTGTGTCGTGTTGCGACGTTAAATTAGGCGCTTATTGGGAGGCAACCCAATTTATAGTGTAACTTCTTTTTTTTTTCTTTTTTTTTTTAGTGTCATTTTTTTGTGAGGTTTTTACAGGTTTTGGAGAAATCTGAGTATCCAAAATTTCGAGCTAAGGAGCACGTTTGAGCTTAAGTGTGGGTGACTACCCTTGATGAAAATTAAGAGAACATGCTACTAGCAAGGCCTAGAGGTCCCAGGGAGTTTTTCTAACTCTTGTTTTAAAATTTTAATTGATGTTTTGGGGACATAGCATCTTTTTAAGTGTGGGGTGTGAATTCTTTCGCATATTTTGGTTAAGGTGAACTGTGCGTTAGATTTGTTTAATATAGTTAAAAAAAATGAAAAAAATATTTTCTGAACAGTGAAGTCCGTATTCAGTCTGCGTCACGGACCTGGTACAAAAACAAATTGTAAAAAAAAAAAAAGTTCTTTTTCGTGAGTAGGAGCACACTTAGCCCAACCCAAAAATATTTTTTTCTCTCACTCATTAGCTTATGTTGTTGCACTGGGGACAGTGTCATGTTTTAAGTGTGGGGTGAGGGAATGATCCCTAGTTTTTACTGCTTTATTGAGTCTTTTTTTTTTAGGATGGGTTCCTTGGCTTTTGTTTTCGGTTCTTTTCCTGAGGATAGTCCCTTTGAACCGAGTGTCTTTTATTTTTTTAGGAAGTAAATTTTATTTTTATTATTTTTTGGAGAGAAAATAAAAGACCCTTTTGAGTTTTGTGATACTTGCTATTTGAGCCTAATTTTGAGTAGTACTTTCTTGTGAATGCTTGGTTTCTATTGAATTGCAAATTCTTTGACATCTAGACTCATGGTGGTGACTTTGTATATAGCTTATTTTATTTTGTAGTTTGTTATGATCGTGTCTCTCTTAGAAGTGGAATTGATTCATGTTGATTGATACTTGTGCCATGTGTGGTGAGATTTTATTTATTCTATGTTTTGCATCTTAGTCTAGAACTTGCCCTGCATGTTATTGAAGCGATATAAAAAAGTGTTGCTTGTTTAGAAGATGATAATAAGCTTTCTTTGATTTGTCTTGTAAATTTTAGCTTTTTCAGATATATATCACTAGTAGCCCCTTTGAGCCTGTAGCTTTTTATTGGCAGCGACATTTTTGCCTTGAATTTTTTATTGAATCCCTAGTGTTTGCACCCTGCTTCCTTAGCTCTGTAGCATAGAATTATTCTAATTGTTAAATCTGAAGAAAAGGATATGGTTGACTGAAAAGGTAATCAATGATAACTACAACATGCTAAAAAAGCCCTCGTCGAAAGAATGTGATGAAAATAAAATAAAAAAAAAATTGGCCCTGCTATGTTGTGTGGAAAATAAAAGTATTGAAAAACTTTGTTTTGACCCTGGTTCTTAATGGACAATGTGCACCTCAACTCAATTGAGGGTGACTAGTTCAGAAGTATGCTCAAACATTGGCCCTGGTACTACCAAGGATATTGTGCACTTCAATTGAGGGTGGCTAGTGAAAAGGCATATACAAAGAAAAAACATTGAAAAAAAAATGATTGAAGCATTCTTGAGATGATGAGAATTACTTGTGAAATAATTGTTGAAGAGAGGGCTGAAAATAAAGAGAAGAAAATAATGGGTGATGAAGTCTAAAATTGCAAAGTGCATAAGGAACTGTAAGTCACTATTATATAGTTTTCCTACCCGTCCCCTTGCCTACATTACAACCCGTTAAAGTTCTATTTGATTCTATTCTAGCATATGCTTAATTAGTGGAGATGTACATAATGGGCAAGCCTATGGTTCTTTGTGCATACATGTGAAGTTTATTTCTGAGTGTGAGAGTTGTTTTTTAATTCTAAGTCCTTAATTTATATTCAATCTTTTGATTTTAGTGTGTGGACTATTATTTTTCTTGTGATGACACTTGTTCATGATAGATAGGTGATTTTATTAGCTTTCTTTGATGAGAGTAAGAGAGCAAACTTAAATTTGATGAGTTCAAAGTCCTTCCTTGAGGTTAGGAGGTTAGAGGTTTGTTGTTTATTTGGATGTCTTGCATAATGATTGCGAAGTGTACTTGATGTTTTGAAATTTGTATACGCCTGATTGTTTGTATCAAAGATTCTTTGAGATGAACTTTAATGTTTGCTCGAGGAGGTTTGTTGTTTATTTGGATGTCTTGCATAATGATTGCGAAGTGTACTTGATGTTTTGAAATTTGTATACGCCTGATTGTTTGTATCAAAGATTTTTTGAGATGAACTTTAATGTTTGCTCGAGGACGAGCAAAAATTTAAGTGTGGAGTGTTAATGTGAGGCCAAAATACATATTTTTAATCATTATTTGCCTCACATTTATTATTTATATTTGTCCTTTTTGAGCATGGATTTTATGAATTGTGCTAAATAGTATATTTTATTTATAGGGTTAAATTGGTGGGAAAATGAAGAAGTTTGGAGCTAAAAATAATTAAGGATAGAAGATTAAAGAATGAAATCAAGCACACAGCTTAATTGATTAAAGTAAATATTTTATTAATATTTATAGAATTGGCGAGAAAGTAAAGAATGGGAAACGTACAAGCTGCCACGTGGCAACAATATGAAGGACCCCAATTACATGAGGCGGCGGACGAAGCACTGTTTCACGTGGAATCCAATTTCGTTTGGTTTCGGATTCCTAATTTGATTTGGATTCAATTATTTTATTTAGGGTTTTTACATCTATAAATAGCCCATAAGAATAATTATTAGGAGAGGAGGATACAATATAGAAATTAACTTTTGATTTAGAGTTTCTTCTTTTCTTCTCTTTTATTTATTTTACATCTTTTATTTGAATGATTTGTTGTAATTGCTCTATGTCTATGTAGAGTTAAACTTCTCGTTCTTGGATTATATTTTCTTACAAAATGATTGTTTAGTGATTTTGATTCTGCATAATTGTTTATCATATTGGTTGTTCTTATATTCTTGTGATTACTATTTTCATGCTTGATCACCATAGAGATAAATATATTGTCTACTCTTGAACTCGGGAGAGGAATAGAGGGATAAAACGTGGAATATAAGGAGCATGATCTTTTCTTGCATATCACTTGAATTGATTTGTGTCTAAAATAGGGATATACCTAGGTACCTTGCTTGGCTCAAATATGGGAAGACAATGTAATGCTCCATAGTTGGTCCAGTCTATCCCCGCTCAACGATGTAGTTAGGCTGTCAATTGTGGTAGACGGTTAAAGGTCGGGAGACCATGACTATATTATCAACCTTGTGAATCAATAACTAGATAATCAAATAAGTTGATTAAATTGATGCTAAGCATGGTTGTTAGTTAAATCATAATCCTAGATCGATTCATGCATTGATTGTGTGAAAACCTATCTTTTCTTAGTTAATTGTTTTTTAGTTATTTTATCTTTATTTTTAGTTTAGTTAATATATATTCATCTTTTGAAATCCTCCCTTAAATAAATAATTAGAATTAGTATAATTTAGTAAATAGTTAATCGACAAGTCTTTTGGGTTCGATAATTTTGTTCTTTAAGAGCCACTATATTACTTGCGCTACCACATACACTTGTGTGTGCAATTGAAAGCAACAGTTACTCAAGAGGCTCTATGACGTGTGGGTGGTAGTATGGAATGTCATTCATACATTGCACGAGTAGGCTTTGAGAGGGCTATGGTGTGATTCTCTAATGTCTTATGTCTAAAGAAAAGAATGTGCTCATAATGAAGCTAATGAGAATGTTAACTTAAAGGCTTAATGTATTGATGAATGCTTTACTTGGAAATTTTATTATGAGTTGCTTTCCTTGTCATGACTTATTGTGTATGAATATTCCTTGTCTATGGTGGCCTCAAAGGGGTACTTAGTGTGAGTGGTATTATGGGATGCCAATCATGCATTGCACAAGTATAGCTTAGGGTTGCCTAAGATGAGGGTTCTATTATGTTGAAATGATATGCATGTTGAATATGTTTGTATCTTATGCCTCGTATACTAAAGTTCATGATGTTTCTCAAAATTGGCATAATGCATGGTTTCCAACCAAAATGTCCTTTTAAAGCATGATTTTTACATGGTCATCATACTTAGTACATTTTTGTGTGCTAACCCATATTTCTTCTATTTTTACTACAAAGTGTAGGTTCTGGATCTTAGGTGATTTCTTTGGAGTAAAGCTTGGATTGACTAATCTCTAAGCTAGTGGTGAGTCCTCAAGATTCGAGGACATTTGAGAGTCTTCAGCAGTTTCCTTTTTTGTCATTTTAAGTTTCAGATTATGTTAAAGGGATGTGACCTTATTTTCTATTCTAAAGATATATTAGATGGCCATGTGAGACTATGTCTAGACTTCCACTGTTTTAAATAAAGTTTTTCGATTGTATGGATTTAAAAAGAGTTTTAAATTTCGCACTATTTATTATGTCTTATGTTATGAATGCTATGATGAGGCTCTTCGGAGTCTTGTACGACATGTTACGTTCGGGGTGTAGGCTCAGGTGGTGACACTAGCCTAAAATTACCCTTCTAAAGCTGATAAAATTGTTAGGATTGGATTCTGAGGTCAACTTCTTAAAATTTTGATCAAAATGACTATTTAAAGTTCAAAACCTCCAAAACATGGAAACTCGCATAAAAACCAAACGAATGACCTGGTGTCTGAACTATCAATCCCAGAAAGTCATAAATGACTTGGAGTCCCTATAGGAACATTCTAAACGATGACCAGAAGGCATAACACAGAAATGACCTGGTTAGTCATTATATTAAAACCCTGAGTTGACTCATACAACGTATACACTATCGGTGTATATTAAGCATCATGAACTAGCGTAACAGATAGAATTCAAATAACTAGATTCAAGGATGGCAAGTCAATAATCAGAGGGACATGTAGTAGCAAAAAATTCAGCTAACCCAATAGTTTATAAAGAAAAGCAAGTCTAATGTTATGCGGGACAAAAACACCACTATACTTTCTATAAAAATCCAAAAAACAAATTATAATCATATACAAGGCCAAACAACGCTAACATGTTGATAATATTGACATAATAGAGTCAACATAACCAACAATGTACTACTACCCAACTCAAGTTTGCATGCTTCTAAGAGTATAGAAACTTGGCATGGACAAGAATCCAACCTAGCTACCCATCAACTATATACAACAAAAAATGTTAGTGAAAAAATTACAAGATAACAAAATTACAAGATTACAATTGAAAATAAAATGAAGAAATAAAAATCTCTTTAGTCTGAGGCATGGATATCTCGCTCTCTTTAAGGAGATTCAAGCCCACTGCAACAAATATTTTTCACCGGTCCAGCAGTAGTCCTTCTTGACTTGTCCCCTCCAGGATACAACATCCTAATCACAAAATATAACTCAACAACTATGGACAAGAGTTGAGTTCAAAGCTCCACAAAAAGAACACCTCCCTTCAACTAATAAGAACTCTCTTTTGACAAACTTTATGCACTCTATATTTTTCTTGTGTGTTTTGTGTAACAAACCAAATGAAGATCATCACTATTTATAGTAGAGGAAGTCTTCCTATCAATGAATAAGAAGATAATGGTGTAGTAAATAATGAAGATATATGGCCTTAGGAGTTACATAAGTTACATATGTTATAAAGAATAATGGAGAAATAAAGAATGAAAATAAAGAGAGGGTAAAAAATTCTATCAAAGTCAAATGAAGATGCTGCCCAAGGTTAGTCAAACGAAAATAAAGAGAGGGTAACAAATACCAAATGAATAATGGCAATTAAGCCACTAATCTTTAAAGCCAACCAATGCCTGCAACGGTAAGGAATGGACAGTCTACACACTTGATAACCTTTAGCAAGCAATCTTATTATTACAAATATGAATGTTAAAATGCTAATAAGACCAACAATCCCCCACTCATTTTAATATTATATAAGAGAGTATATCAGTTGAAGGAAGATTACTATGCATAATGAAGGTGTGCCTTGCATTGAACCTCCACTTAGTGAAACAGTAACTGTTACTCCAGAGTCGTAGTTGTCTCAAACTTGAACTATGACTGCTTAAGGGAAATAAAATATCACTGCTCACACATAATAATCAAGGTGTTGACATGAGCTTTAAAGCCAGCACGTTACGGCCTTGTGCTATCCCAGTTTTATGAGTGCTTTTGAGAATAAGCCCAATTCTAATAGGAAGCGACCTACTTCCACACTCACATAGGTGAAATCTATCGAGAGTGCTCCTGTAAGCTTAACACATCACCCATACGGGGTACAAATATTCATTAAGAGTTTTTGTAAACTCAACCTTCACAAATTACTACAAGAAACAATGCACTCACATCATAGGGAGGGAATAAAAAATAGTGCATTTTTCACAACAAGTCATCATATGATTAGTTTTTTCCCTTTGAACCTTGTTATAGGATCTCTAGTCCCAGGTTGGGTTTCCTCATATATGACTCAAGAATTTATAGGCTTCAATGCCATCCCCCTCGATGTACTCCAGACCTTCTCTCTCGTTAAGGCCTTAGTAAGAGGATCTGCAAGATTATCACAAGATTTGACGTAATCAACATTAATGGTACCATTTGTCAAATACAATCTTACATTACTGTGTTTCCTCCTTATAGGTCTGGATTTACCGTTGTAATAACGATTTTGAACTCTACCACTTGCAGCGGTGCTATCACAATAAATTAAAATAGGAGGAATTATTTTTTCAAAATAAGGTGTTTGAAATAATAAATCTCTTAACCAGTGGTAGAACAGGAATCACATGATAAAGTGTTCCAATCTGCATCACAAAAACCTTCAAGTACAGCAAGATATATTTTATAGAACAAACCACAATTTTTTGTTCCAATTAAATATCTCATAACTCTCGTTATAGCATGCCAATGTTCATTACCTGGCTTGCTTGTAAACCTGTCAAGTACTCCTACTGCATATGCAATATCAGGCCTAGTGCAATCAGTCACATATCTCAAACTTCCGATTATGCTAGCATATTCCTTTTGATTTATTACATCATTTTCACTTTCAATAGGAAATAAGTGAACACTTGAATCAAAAGGAGTTACAACATGCTTGCAATCATGAAAGTTATATTTTTATAAAAAATTCTCAACATAATGTGACTGGTCAAGGAAAATTTCATCACATGTTCTTGTTATTATTATTCCAAGAATAAAATTTACCTCACCAAGATCTTTCATATCAAAATCTCTTCTAAAAATATTCGTAGCTTCATCAATAACATTCATGTTAGAGCCAAAGATCAACAAATCATCAACATATAGGCAAATAATCACATGTGAATTATTCCAAGACTTATGATATATGCACTTATTACACTCATTTGTTTTAAAACCATTTTCAATCATGCAGGAATCAAACTTTTCATGCCATTGCTTAGGTGCCTGTTTCAAGCCATATAGGGATTTAGTAAGTTTACATACTTTTCTTTCTTTACCTGCTTCAACAAAATACTTGGGTTGTTCCATATAGATCTCCTCATTTAGGTCTCCATTTAAAAAATAGTTTTTACATCCATTTGATGAATTTGCAAATAAAAAATTGCAGCCATAGTAATTAAAAGTCTTATGAATGTAATTCTTGTTACCGGTGAAAATGTATAAAAAAATTTAGGCCTTCTAGTTGTTTAAAACCTTTTGCAACTAGTCTAGCCTTATATTTATCAATAGATCCATCCGGTTTCAACTTTTTTCGTAAGACCCATTTGCAACCAATAATTTTACAATCCGGTGGTAAATCAACTAACTTCCAAGTTTTATTAGAAATTACTGATTCCATTTCATCATTTACAGTCTCTTTCCAAAAAAAATAGAATCATGTGAAGAAAATACTTCTTTCAAAATAAAAGGGTCATCTCCAACATTAAACACATAAAAATCAGGACCAAAATCTTTTTCTACTCTAGCTCTTTTACTACTTCTTAACTCAGAATCATTAATTTCTTTATTTTTTAAAGTAGAAGTAGAAGAACTAGGTAGAGACAAATATTTTGTTTAATCCTTTGACCCCACTATTTTTAGAATCAAATGGAAACTTATTTTCATGAAAAATAGCATCACCTGATTCAATTATAATATTATCTTCAAGATTAAAAAATCTATAGGCGATACTATTTGAAGCATAACAAACAAAAGCACAAGTAGTAACTTTCTTACCCAACTTTGTAATCTTGGGATCCATTAGCCTCACAAAGGCTAGACAATCCCAAACTTTTAGATATTCCAAACTTGGTTTGTAACCTTTCCACAATTCAAAAAGTGTCAATTTAAACATTTTATGAGGCACACGATTCAATACATAACAAGCATTCAAAATAGCTTCACCCCATAAATTTAAAGGTGCATGTGACTCAATAAGCATGGCATTAGTCAACTCAACCAAAGTTCTATTTTTCCTTTCCGCTACACCATTAGATGAAGGGGAATAAGGAGTAGTTTCATGAATTATTTCCAATGATCTAACAAAAGAATTAAAATCATTTGACTCATATTCACGGCCTCTATCACTTCTAATTTTTTTTATTTTTCTTCCAAACTGATTTTCAATCTCATGGAGATAAGTTTTGAAATTTTCGAAAGCATCACTTCTTTATCAAGTAAACATATGTAAAGTTAGAAAAATCATCAATGAAAGTGATAAAATATCTATTACCTCCATGAGTTAAAATTCCACCAAGTTCACAAATATCAGTATGAACTAATTCTAACAAATCAGTTTTTCTTTCAACTTGAAAATGAGGCCTTTTAGTGATTTTGGTTTTACTACAAACCTCACACTTTTCAAAATTCTTTTTAACCATTAAGATTAATCATAAACTACTCATCATTCCAGCATAACGATCATTAATATGACGCAAACGAGCATGCCAAAAATTGGTAGAAGAAAGCATGTAAACAGAAGTAGAAACTTCATTCATTTCAACATTCAGTTTGAACATCCCATCACAAGCATACCCCTTTCCCACAAAAATACCATTCTTCACAATTACATATTGATCAGATTCAATAATCTGTTTAAAGCTTGCTTTATTAAGAAGAAAACTAGACATCAAACTTTTTCTCATGGAAGGAGTATAAAGTACATCTTTCAAAGTTAATACCCTTCCAGAAGTAAAACACAATTCGACATCTCCCATTCCAAGCACTTGAGTTGTGTGTGAATCACCAAGCATGATGGTTTTGGGCTCCTCAAAATGAGTATATTTTTTAAACCAGTCTTTGTCATAACAGACATGACGGTTTTCACCAGAATCAGCCTACCATCCATCAACACTTTCAACCATGTTTATGTCGGTAATCACCGCCACAAAAGGTTCTTCGGTAACGTTTGCCTAAGGGTTAGGACCACATTTTTAGAATCTGCAAAATCGAGCAATATGCCCACTCTTGCCACAAACAAAGCATGGTCCCTTGTCTTTAACTTGTTGATTTTGTGTTTGGTTATTTTCATCATTATTTTTATTGGGAGGTCTACCATTATTTTACTTGAATTGTTTCTTCTTAGGCTTCAAAGAAGTATATTTGTAAGTTTCAGGAATAGCATTATTTGAAGTAATTAAATTTACCTTCGTTGTGATGTTATTCTCTTCTGTTTGTAAAAGTGCATCTTGGCCCCTTGCCGCTTCCTCCATACGAATTTTCATTATCAAGGTTTCAAGAGAGGTTTCCTTTTGTTTGTGGCACATAGTTTTTTGAAATTTCTTCCAAGAAGGTGGAAGTTTATCTACTATGCCACAAACAATAAGGTTATCTCCAATTTTTACCTCCTCGGACCTGAGCTCTCCAACAATCATTATAAAGTTTTGAGCTTGGTCTACCACTGATTTGTTGTCCACCATTTGGAAACAAAAAAATCTACTAGCCGCATATTTTTTCGCTCCCGCCTTTTCGGTATCATACTTACTTTGCAATGCTTTCCAAATTTTCTTTGCATAGAGTAAGTTCTATCATAATAATCATAAAAATTATCAGATAGACAATTAAAAAGATAATACCAACACTTATAGGAATCACCATCGTACTTTTCTACTTTCTCTAGATGAGTAATAGTTTCAACATTATTCATAGAGGTGATGTCAACTTTATTAGGATTCTTCTCAATTAACACATAAGAAACATTGAGAAGACATAAGTAGAAAAGTAATTTACCCTTCCATCTCTTGAAATGGTTACCATTGAACCGAAATGGCATGTTAAGGTCTCCCATCTTGACATCCGTGCTTTTTTCAATTGTAGCCATTATGAATCTCCTTAAAATTGTTAGATAAAAATTACAAGATAACAAAATTAGAAGATTATAATTGAAAATAAAATGAAGAAATAAAAATCTCTTTAGGCTGAGGCGCGGATATCTCGCTCTCTTTAAGGAGATTCAAGCCCAATGCAACAAATATTTTTCACCGGTCCAGCAGTAGTCCTTCTTGACTTGTCCCATCCAGGATACAACAGCCTAATCACAAAATATAACTCAACAAATCTGGACAAGAGTTGAGTTCAAAGATCTACAAAAAGAACACCTCCCTTCAACTAATAATAACTCTCTTTTGACAAACTCTATGCACTTTATATTTTTCTTGTGTGTTGTGTGTAACAAACCAAATGAAGACCACCACTATTTATAGTAGAGGAAGTCTTCCTATCAATGAATAAGAAGATAATGGCGTAGTAAATAGTGAAGATAAATGGCCTTAGAAGTTACATAGGTTACATATGTTACAAAGAATAATGGAGAAATAAAGAATGAAAATAAAGAGAGGGTAACAAATGTCGTTGATGTGATGCCAAAATACATATTTTTAATCATTATTTGCCTCACATTTATTATTTATATTTGTCTTTTTTGAGCATAAATTTTATGGAATGTGCTTAATAGTATATTTTATTTGTAGGATTAAATTGGTGGAAAAATGAAGAAGTTTGGAGCTAAATCGAATTAAAGATGGAAGATTGAAGAAGGAAATCGAGCAGACAACTTAATGGATTAAATTGAATTTTATATTAATGTTTATATATATATATATAAAAGATCGGCAGAAATCAACAATTCAAATTGAATTGCAATTGGTCTTGCTGCCGCGTGTCAAACAACGGAAGGCGGCAACAGTAAAAGAATTGAGTCGGCACAGTTGAAACAGAAAGTGGATTCCTTTTGATTTCGGTTCCTAATTTGTTTGGACTCCATTATTTTATTCATAATTTTCTACATCTATAAATAGCCCATAAGAATAATTATTAAGAGAGGAGGATACAATGTAGAATTTAACTTTTAATTTAGGGTTTCATCTTTTCTTCTCTTTTATGTATTATTTCACATTTTTTATTTGAATGATTCGTTGTAATTGCTCTATGTCTATGTGGAGTTAAAATTCTCGTTCTTGGATTATATTTACTTACAATATGATTGTTTAGTGATTTTAATTTGACATGATTTGTTTATCATAGTAGTTGTTCTTATATTTTTGTGATTACTATTTTGATGCTTGATCACCATTAGAATAAATTTATTGTTTTCTTTTGAACTCGGGAGAGGAATATAGGGATAGAATGTGGAATATAAGGAGCATGATCTTTTCTTGCATGTTACTTGAATTGATTTGTGTCTAGGATAGGGATATACCTAGGTGCCTTGCTTGGCTCAAATACGGGAACACAACTTAATGCTCCATAGTTGGTCCAGTCTATCCCTACTCAACGATGTAGTTAGGCTGTCAATTGTGGTATACAGTTAGAGGTCGGGAGATCATGACTATATTATCAACCCCGTGAATCAGCAACTAG
Source organism: Solanum piurae (assembly GCA_029582685.1). NCBI lineage: Eukaryota > Viridiplantae > Streptophyta > Magnoliopsida > Solanales > Solanaceae > Solanum > Solanum piurae. The sequence goes on from JAJOOO010005777.1 coordinate 16,344, forward strand.
ATAATCAAATAAGTTGATGAAATTGATGCTAAACATGATTGTTAGTTAAATCATAATCCTATATCGATTCATTCATTGATTGTGTAAACAGATATCTTTTCTTAGTTAATTGCTTTTTAGTTATTTTATCTTTATTTTTAGTTTAGTTAATATATATTCATCTTCTGAAATCCTCCCTTAAATAAATAATTAGAATTAGTATAATTTAGTAAATGGTTAATTGACAAGTCCTTTGGGTTCGATAATCCGGTTCTTTTAAGAGCCACTATATTACTTACGCCACCGCGTACACTTGCGTGTGCAATTGAGAGTAACAAGTTTTTGGCGTTGTTGCCTGGAGCAACAAGTTTTTTGCAACGGTAAGGAATGGGCAGTCTATGCATTTGATAACCTTTAACAAGCAATCTTATTATTACAAATATTAATGTTAAAATGCTAATAAAATCAACAAAAGATCTTGCCACAACTCTGAACTTGGAAACTCTAAAATAAGTAGATCTTATAAAGTAGTTGGAACTCAAGAACACTATTGAAAAGGCTTGTCGACTTGCGATTCTGAATGTAGTGCCCCCAGAAAATGTGGCTTCAATATGAAAAAATGTTCCAAGTATATAAGACAGAGAATAACTTAGAAAGTATCATAATTATTCTGAAGTAATGGTGGAAAGGAGTCGGTAATAAACATGACATACTTACCTTAGTTTTATTTTAAAAAATCAATATCTCACAAAGTATAAGGCCAAAAATTATGATCTACATATCGTCAAAAATCTCTCAACGAGATCTATAAATGCCCTAACATTTTATGTAAAAATTATACAATCACAAATATGAATTAATGCAAGTAAGTTATGGTTTTAATATATACCCAAAAAATACATTTTGCATATATACTAATTGTTGGGTTTTAAAGGTGTGAACAGGAAATGAAGGGTTGTGACTCTCCTGAAGGGTTGTGACTATGCCGAAGGGTTGTGACCTTTATGAAAGGTTGTGTCCTTTCTAAAGGGTTGTGACCATTTGAAAGGTTGTTCCTTTTCCAAAGTGTTGTGACCTTTCTGAAAGGTTGTCTTCTTTCTGAAAGGTTGTCTTCTTTCTGAAAGTTTGTCTTCTTTCCAAAGGGTTGTGACCTTTACCCTTTGTTGGCTATAAATTGAGAGGTTTTCTCTCATTTTTCTGCATCGAATTCTTCCCTTCTTTTGCATATATTTCTTACAAAACAATATCGATCGATCGTGTATGTGTGTGATTCGTTGCTGTTATTTTGAGTTCGTTGAAATTATCGAAGTTTGAGGTACCGCTACTTCTTTAATGGTTAATCCATTTTATCTTGGAAGGAATTAATCTGCAACCTCGGGTACTTGAGGGGATTAAATTTCTTAAGGACATACAGTGGATTATGTGGAGTCGGATAGTTCTGTGTTTTTTTTTTCATCTTTTATTATTTCTGGTTTGCTAATCTGAATACAGGAGATAACAAGCTTAAGAAATTTACATTGATGGTATTTTCTGTTGTAAGAAAATTACTTTTATTTTCTGTTCTTTTTGTTGGAAAGAAAAAGAGAATTATTTTATCATATGATAAAAGTTTGGGATGAATTAGTACTACTTTAATATGTTTGAGTATATTTTCTGTAGTAAGTTTTTCTTGGATGGGTAAGATTATTATTATTTTCTTCCCAAGTGCATTCAAGCATTGCACCCCTTCAGTTTTCTTTTCAATGAAAAAAGTTATTTTGTGCATAAAGGCAAAGATGTGTGCTTTAATTATTTTTCCTATATTCTTGGTTTTATATAACTATGAGAAGAAGTAAATGAACAGATGTTGTCTCCTAACAATATTTGAACATGAGTTTAGTTTCTCGTTGAAATTCAATGTCTTCTGAGGAAAATTGGAATATGATGGAAACTGGAAAAGAAGGAAAATATTAGCAAGAAAAGTGACTTGCATGGAATCATTGCTACTAAATAGAATGTGATTCAATGGGGGTAATAATCAGGTTTTATCTTTATTTCCCTTGATTTTTTTTTCTATCCTTTATAAGTTATGAAATTTATTTCATAAATGTTAGGATAGATGATCATTATGTGATGATCTCAGAATATATATTTATTAATATTAATATGTATTCTGTTTAGAGGAGAAAAAAGAAAAACTTTTGTAGTTTTCTACTCCATGTGAAATTTGATTGTGGCTGACTTTTGGAGACTAAAATCCTCTGATTTTTTACTTCTTTGGTTTCAAAAATATAAGAACTTCACAAACAAACCAGATTGTGCATTGGTTTGAAAAATATAGAAACTTCACCAATTTGTTAAATACTCTGTTTGAATGAATATTCTGACTTGAAGAGTACAAAATCTTCGTCAGGAATATTAAGGCTAAATGATTTGAAAAAGATAAAATCTTCATCGTTAGCTAGAAACAGTATTGTATTTGAGGTTTCTGGAGATTAAAACCTTTTTGGTTTACTACTCTGTCTGAATGTGAAACTGATTCGAAGAATATAAAAAAAACTTCATCAGAATTCAAGGTTCACTCGGTTAACGATTAGAAGAATATAAAAATTTCATCGTTAAACTAGAAACAAGTTGTATAAAGATTGAATCTTTATTGTTAGTATTCTAAATACTAAGTGGTTTGTCTAGTTGTGACAAAACGGAAAAAAAATACTAGTGACATAAAATTAGTGATTTTTGTGCTTGCAATGGGTGTTTATATGGATTAAATCTCCAAAAGAAGGCTTCATGTTGCCAATGTGTAAGCATGGGAAAAAATATGTGGAAAATAATTTCAAATACTTGAAAAATATTTTTGAGAACATATTTAAAATATGGGCGGTTCTTTACTTGTGATAAAGACAAAACTAGACTTACTATCTAATTTAAATTTGAAAGTACAAGATATGAAATTTAATGACATTCTTGTATTATATTAGACCCACAAAATTCTTGGAGTATATTTGATAATATGGACATTGAGTCTCTCTTTACTAGTATATGATATGACTAGTATAAAACCACAAAATTATATTACTCGTTCAAAATAACTGTATTCTTTGATGAAAAAATTTCACTTAAAATATTGTAATTTTTCATGAAAAGAGATGTCTATTAATTTTTTTTTTGTATAGACATGAACATTGGTGAAAAGTGATCTATTATGTTTGTGTTGTAAAATAAATATTTGGGTCATATTGCCCTTATTGGACCGATGAGACTATGATCATGGGTAATTCTTTAACAAATTGAATGTTATGGAAAGGTCCTTCTGAAAAGGACATACGACAAGGTGTTGATTCTAAAACAATGTCTGTATTTGAGAAAGTTATAAAACGTAAAGAAAAAAATATTTGTGGGAAAAGGTTACCTCACAGAAGGTCTTTTCAAACTTAGTATTTCTATTTGTTCTTACTTGCTTGAATCAAATTATTTGTGACATAAATGCTTGGGACATGTCAATTACAAAATCTTGCAAAAAAAAAAAAACTGATCAACTTAGAAGTTTTGCCTAACTTCTAGTGCAATAAATCAAAATGTCAAGTATGTGTTGTTGAAAGGAATTTTAATACCTTAGAATTGATTTGCACTGACATTTGTGATATGAAGTCAACACCATCTCGTGGTGGGAAAAAATATTTCATAAATTTTACTGATAATTGCACTAGATATTGTTATGTTTATTTGCTGAATGGTAAGGATGAAGCAATAGAAACATATATGCAATATAAAACTGAAGTTGAAAATCAGTTGGATAAAAGATTGTCATGATTAAAAGTGGTAGATGTGGAGAATATGAATCTTCTTTTGCAGAAATATATTTGGAAAATGGAATCATCCATCAAATTACTGCACATTCTCACCTCAATCTAATGAAATTATTGACAGGAAAAAAAACCGAACTTTGAAGGAAATGTTGAATGTCCTATTTATAAGTTCAGGTTTACCACAAAATTTGTGGGGGGTGCTATCATTATAGCAAAAGAAAACAACAAAAAGTTTGTCTGTTCAGAAAGAGGGAAACAAAAAGTTTTGTTTGTTAGTAAAGAGAGTAAAAATAATAATAAAAAAACTCTTGTTTGTTAAGAAAGGGAGCAACAGAAAGTTGTGTTTGTTCAGACTTTGTTGTATCCTGATAGGGAATTGTTTGTCGTCCCTTAAAGTTTATACAAGCAATAACTCTTGAAAGATAGTGATCAAACAATTTCCAATGCAGTCTATTTCATATGAGAAATGGAAATGAGGGAACTATTCTCAAACGGGTCAAAATAGGACCTAAGACTTTGGATTGTATGTTCATTGGATATGCTACAAATAGTAAAGCATGTCAATTTATAGTTCATAAGTCCGAACCGTCGGATAGTCAAGTGAAGGGTCTAAACGACCTTGGAAAGAACAAAAGGAGAATGTACTTAATAAAGAGATTCAGAGGCATAGTAAATGTCAATGGCCAAATTACTTCTTCCGGGTTTGATTTTGTAACATTTCTTCTTGAAAATGAGTCCATATAGTCGAAGAAGATATGTCTTTTGTGGACTCATCCTATTTGGAAAGAGGCTGTCAATAGTAGGATAGATTCAATCTTGAGCAACCACACTTGAGAGTTGGTTGATCTTCCTCCAAGAAATAAACCTTTGGGTTCAAAGTGGATCTACAAAAAGAAAAGAAAGTTGATGAAACTATTGAATAATACAAAGCAAGACTTGTTGTCATAGGCTTTAGACAATAAGAAAAGCCTTGTTTGACACATAATAGCCACTAACTAGGATTACATCAATTCAGATGTTAATTGCGCTAGTTACGGTATATTGCATTCAAATTCATCAAAATGGATGTGAAAACATTTTTTTTTTAAATGGAGAATTGGAGGAAGAAATTTACATGGAACAACCCGAGGGTTTTTTGATTCCTGGTAAAGAAAAGAAAGTCTGTAAACTTGTTAAGACACTTTGTGGACTAAAAACAAGCGCTCAAATAATGACATGTGAAGTTTGACCAAACTATGTTGACAAATGAATTCAACATTAATGAATGTGATAAATGTTTTTATATTAAAGACACTCCAAATCACAAGGTCATTGTTTGTTTTTATGTTGATGACATGTTGATCATCAAAAGAGACATTTCTGACATAAATGCTACTAAGCATATGCTAGAAAGTAACTTCGATATGAAAGACATTGAAGTTACTGATGTGATTGAAAAGGTACTTGACAAGTTCAAGTATTTGGATTTCAATATTGTCAAGACTCCAATAAATGTGAGCTTTGTTCTTCAAAAGATGAAGGCAAACGTGACTCACAATTGGATTATGCTAGAGTATTGAGAAATATGATATATATCATGAAGTGTACGCGATCAGATATAGCATGTGCTATTAGTAAACTGAGTCGGTTCACAAGTAATCTCAATTAAACTCATTGGATGACAATGAATATTTTTTTGGAGTATTTAAAACATACTTAAAAAACTATTGCTTTGCATTATAACTAATATTCAACGGTATTGGAAGAATATAGTGATGCAAATTGAATCACTAGGTCAAATGAAGTAAAATCCACGAGTGCATATGTATTTACTCTTAGTGGAGGAGCAGTCTCTTGGAAATCTTCCAAACAGAGATGTATCGCTCACTCTACTATGAAATCTGAGTTTATCACTCTAGATAAGGCCGGTGAAGAAGTTGAATGACTCCAAAATTTCTTGAAAGATTTTTGGCCCAAACCTTTTAGCTCAAGTATGCATACACTGTGAGAGTTAACTTTGCAATAGATAGGGCATGGAGCATGATGTATAACGGAAATTCTTGTCACATATGATGTAGACATAATATCGTTAGAGAACTACTCTCTAGTGGAATTATCATAATTGACTATGTAAAGTCAAAGGATAATATGACAGATCCACTTATAAAAGGCCTAACTAGAGAGGAAGTTGATAGACTATCCAAGGGAATGAGACTATGGCCAAGGACAAGTCATTGTGGCGGTAACTCTACCTAGAAGACTGGAGTTCCCAAGATCTAGGTTCAAGGAGATCAAACAAAGTCATTGATGAAGGTTCAACATTGTCAAAATATTTTTTTATGATCCATTCTCATGATAAAACAATGTTCAGTAACAAGGATAAAGGCATTAGGACTTTTTAATGGTTTCTAAGTTTGATACAAGGTATATCAAATGGTGTATCTACGGGATAACACATTTAGAAATCACCTATGTAAGTGTGAAGTGTAAGCCGCTTCAAGGAGAATCCGCTAAGGCCAGTTCTCTACGCACTTATAAACCAAGAGGTGTTCATGGCTGAAACGAACAAAACAATGAGAACCAAAAACGGTTCAAGGGTTGATTGTGTGACTTATGTTGTCTAGGTATACACCAAAGCTCGACGGTTCAAAGATATCAAATCTACCGATTGACCGAGTATATCCGATATATGTTCACTATGGAAAGTTCAAAGGGAAACCCACTTATCCAGATGCAATCAATCCTTACTTACGAATCACACAGTTTTTATGCATATGTTTTAACAATAGTCATTCCCTATTCATGTGGGGGATTGTTGGGTTTTAAAGGTGTGAACAGGAAATGAAGGGTTGTGACTCTCCTGAAGGGTTGTGACTATGCCGAAGGGTTGTGACCTTTATGAAAGGTTGTGTCATTTCTAAAGGGTTGTGACCATTTGAAAGGTTGTTCCTTTTCCAAAGTGATGTGACCTTTCTAAAAGGTTGTCTTCTTTCCAAAGGGTTGTGACCTTTACCGTTTGTTGGCTATAAATAGAGAGGTTTTCTCTCATTTTTCTGCATCGAATTCTTCCCTTCTTTTGCATATATTTCTTACAAAACAAAATCGATCGATCGTGTCTGTGTGTGATTCGTTGCTGTCATTTTGAGTTCGTTGAAATTATCGAAGTTTGAGGTACCGCTACTTCTTTAATGGTTAATCCATTTTATCTTGGGAGGAATTAATCTGCAACCTCGGGTACTTGAGGGGATTAAATTTCTTAAGGATACACAGTGGGTTTTGTGGACTCGGATAGTTCTTTGTGTTTTTCTTTTCATCTTTTATTATTTTTGGTTTGCTAATCTGAATACATGCGATAACACTAATCATGTCAATCATCGGAATACGAGCCTATATCTCTACTACTAATGTACTATTTGAATTAGAAATACTAGTTTAAGAAACTTATGATTTTTTCTTTGAGAAAACGATTAAGAAGCAACCATGATTTCTGTCACTGGTCATTGAAAATCCTCAGAAAATGAATGATTTTTTTTTGTCCATAGCCTAAATATCCTCGGAAGATGCATACCATTTTTCTCTTTTGGATACCTAAATTTAGTCGTCTATTACAATGAAAAAAACTTATCTTATTCTACACCCATAATGATGTATTTATACACCAAGGGTTAGGGTTAAGGAGAAAACAAGCTAATGGAATAACAGACTAATTAGCAGCCATTATGGGTAAACCCAACCGAATAGTAATTTCCAATAATATTAAACTTTGTTTTCATACTAATGAAATACATTGAATGTTAATTAAAAATTATTGCATGTTTTTTTTACTAGATATAGGAGAAGTTAAATTAGAATATCCAAATAATTGATGGATAATAAACATTTAATTATTGATGTTATATATGTAAATGTGAGATACAAGTTAGTCATATGGAAATAGGGATCACTATTCGGTTTGGATCCTTATTTGTAATTTTAATTTGCCTTGTAACTTTGTTGAGAGAGTGAGGATCATAAAGTACCACATTGTAGTCTCCAAGAAAACCATCATATCTATAAAGTCCTTCAGAATTTGTTTTTCCATTTTGGTCAAGAGTTCTCCACTCTGCCATGAGCTTGTCTACAATGTCTCCTGCTGGTGTGTTGTTGAAATTGTCATCCATCAAGCACAAACTAGTGCAATTTATTCCTGGCTTCCATGGTGCCCACACTATTATTCCTTCCACTCCTGGATGTGAAAATGCTTCTCTCATGATTTCTTCCAAGTAAAGTGCCTGTTAAGTAGAGTATATATATATATATATTAATTAATTGCAGAGGCGTATGCAAGAGGGGGTCATCGGGTTCACGTGAATCCATGCTCCCCTCCTGAAATCATAAATATTGTAGTATGTTATATTTTTTAAAATTATTTAAATATAGATGTGTTAATCCTCATTAGACGTATCAAATAATGCAATGATGATTGGGCGCACCTCTCTGAGTGAGGTTAGAGATTTGAATCTTACATCTATCTTGTTGTATTTTTTCGTTCTAAAATTAGGTAACACCTCTTTAAATGGTTATTGGTAGAACTTTATACATATAGCTTTAATCTTTCAAAATTTCAAGTTTCCTAATTCTTTTAGCATGGTAATTTTTTATATAACTAAACCAAATGTGCACATTAAAACTAGTAATACTGGATGATATAACATACAATCAATGGGTTCAGTCGATCTCAATACCTCCACTGTGAAATATATATACTATTTGAATAGATACGAATTAATTTTGGACCTATAATTTTCTAATTTAAACTTCAGTGATAAGAACCTAAAATGTTAAACCGATCAAATTTATTTTGTAATAGTGCACCCATCATGTCAAAATTCTGGATACGCTTGATGTACAATACTTTCATTCATGGGAGGAAACAAGAGAACAATATATGCATACCTGATTTGAATTGTTAGGAACATCCATTTCAGTTAACCAAATGGGCATTTGAGTTTCAGTGAGAAAATCAAGGACAGCTCGTATGTACGGCATCAATGGTTTTCCCAAACCAAAATGAGCTTGCAGTCCAAATCCTATCGTCAAATCCTCATTTCCTGGATACGATCTAATCTCTCTCCATTTATTTATATACTTATGTGGACCTGCATATACATCTCCTGGAATTTCAAGGCTATTAAACTCATTCAAATATAATGTTGCATTTGGATCTATAACATGAGCTATGTGATAAAACATGCCGGATGCCTGTGCTCCAATCTTTTCTTCAAAAAACTTGAAGTGTAAGTTCTCATTCACAACATCCCATTCAAAAATATCATTTGAGTAACGCGCCATGATAGACGCGAGACGTCTCACTGCTGTAGCCAAAAGCTCTTTAGGTGTCATATCATGTAGCCAATATTGATTCATTTTTGGTTTGTCCCATAGAACAGTATGCCCTCTTATTTCTATCTTATTTTTCTTGAAGAATTGGAACATGGCATCTGGTATTGTGTAGTTTTCGATTCCTCTTCGACTTTCTGTCCAGTACCATTTCATTTGATTTGTGAATACACTTGCTGTAAAACCTTTTTTAAGAAACCATTCTTGGTATTTCTTGTGTTGTAATAGTGTATCAGTAACACCACAACCAATATGGAAATATGGTTTAGTGAACTTAATGTTTACTTTTACTCCACGGATTGGTTTTCCTAATTTGTCCTTTATATCTAGCACTATTTTCCTCTTTCTTACCTAAAATTCAATCCAAAATTGAAGGTTCAAATAGAAAGAAGTTAGATGTAAATTGATAAGTAGCTAATGGTAATAAAATACTCTCTCCGTCGACTTTTAATTGTCCTGATTTCCTTTTTTAGAGTCAAACGATGAAAATTTTGACTAAATGTATTGCAAAAAAATTGTAATTTGTAGTATTTTTAGTATAGTTTTTGAATATCTAAATTTTTTGTTTAAAATATCGAATTAATGTAGTCTAATTTAACTTTGAAAAATTAGTCAAATTAACTTTCGGAAAACGTAATATGACAATTGAAAGTGGAGGAGGAACAAAGTAAGAAGATATTATATAACGTACCCTTGTTATGGCTCTCTGTTGATGTTGAAGCCATTCGGTTTTGTTGAACTCTTTTAAGGAAACATTATCCACCCAAAAATCAACTGTCTTATTGTAACACTGGACGATAATTAATAACAAAATATTACATGTCAATAATAATTATATGCAGAGGTGAAACATTCATTATGATCCCTAATTTGTTTATAGAGTACTCCATGTTACAAAAAATGCAAGAAAGGGGAGAAGAATCTTAAGCTCTATGCATGCAGTGAGTAAGTTTTTTAATTTGTTGAGGTAGGATCAAAACTGACCTACTTTTGTAATTATCTATTTTTAGTTGTATATTTTAGGGCCTAGTAGGAGTGGCAAAATCAAACCCAACCCGTTCAATTCGACCTAATCCATTTAGGTTTGGGTTGGTTATTGACCCGCCCATTTGTTAGCTCAACTCATCTCAACCCACTAAAAAATGGGTTGATATGTAACCCAAATTGATTTTTCAGAAATCTTGTCAAAATATTTTTTTAAAACTTTTTGTTTTATTTTATATGTTATATATAGTTATAGTAAGGAAAAAATAATTTTATTAGGTACTAAAAGCTTATAAAATGACAAATAAAGCTATTAAAATTAGTAAAAATTGAGCGGATTGGATTATGACCCGTTACCTAACCTGTTTTGGCCCAACCTGTTTTAACCCAACTCATTTTGACCCAAATAAATTTGAATTGGGTTGAGTCTTGACCCATTTTGACCTGCCTAAACTTAATCCAACCCGCCCAATTGCCCCTAGGGACTAGATTCATGTTTATTATAGAGAAACTTACCTATAGTCACTTGATTGTATAATTTTTTTTTATAATCAATATAATGTATAATAGTTAAGACTTCAAAAAAAACAAGTGAAATTAACTTCTAGCAAATGGATATTTCACTTGATTGTATAATTTTTTTTTATAATCAATATAATGTATAATAGTTAAGACTTCAAAAAAAACAAGTGAAATTAACTTCTAGCAAATGGATATTTCACTTGATTGTATAATTTTTTTTTATAATCAATATAATGTATAATAGTTAAGACTTCAAAAAAAACAAGTGAAATTAACTTCTAGCAAATGGATATTTCACTTGATTGTATAATTTTTTTTTATAATCAATATAATGTATAATAGTTAAGACTTCAAAAAAAACAAGTGAAATTAACTTCTAGCAAATGGATATTTCACTTGATTGTATAATTTTTTTTTATAATCAATATAATGTATAATAGTTAAGACTTCAAAAAAAACAAGTGAAATTAACTTCTAGCAAATGGATATTTCACTTGATTGTATAATTTTTTTTTATAATCAATATAATGTATAATAGTTAAGACTTCAAAAAAAACAAGTGAAATTAACTTCTAGCAAATGGATATTTCACTTGATTGTATAATTTTTTTTTATAATCAATATAATGTATAATAGTTAAGACTTCAAAAAAAACAAGTGAAATTAACTTCTAGCAAATGGATATT
>JAJOOO010005779.1:0-23173 GCA_029582685.1 Solanum piurae
AGTGATAAGTTAGGTATCTCTAAATCCTTGGTCCGGCATCTAGAGAATTTCACCCCGCACCTTGGTCCGGCTACGTGTGTATAATTTACTAACCCTTACCTTTACCTCATATTAGACATCATAATCGATGTTTGGCTTAGTTATTACTTCGCACCAATCGACACTAGCCTATTAAGATAGTATCACACTAAATCTATGTTGATAATTTTTTTCTTGTTGATTACCTCCTTGGTCCGGCAAGTAGCAATAAGGCAAGTTCTAACGTTGGCCACCGTTAAAAAGACTTCTAGACGAAAGAATTATCAATGCATGCTTCAATACTATTCAAGAATTACTTAGTTATTATTCATACTTTGTTAATCGCTTATGGTTCCCACAACCCTAGTTATGAAAGTTAGCTACTCATTATCTCAAAAAACACAATCAAAATTTAGTAAAATAAATATGCTTGTGTTAATCATAAAAAGTTAAGAACAATAGTTAAACTATTTTTTTATTAATCACGAATACAAATAAATAATAAAGGAGAAGAAAGAATAAACCACAATTCTCCGGCCTCCACGGCGGCTCTTCCAAAGTTCCTAAGCTAGAAGAAAATTTATATTGTGACTTGTATCTTGATTCTTGGCTCCCTCAAGAATAACTTTTCATGCCCTATTTATAGATATAGAAACCCTAAATAAAATAATTGAGTCCAAATTAAATTAGGAATCCAAAACCAAAAAGAATTGGATTCCTTTTTTTTCGCCACGTGAACACTGCTGCCGCCTCAATATATTTTTGTACCATTCACTTACTGCCACGTGGCAGCAGCAAGCAGCAAATTTGAATTTCCTCAATTGCAGCCGCCTTTTTCCATATATAAAAATATATTATTTTATTCACTTTAATCCATTAAGATGCCTGCTTGATTTCCTTCTTCATCTTTTTATCTTTAATTCGTTTTAGCTCCAAACTTCTTCATTTTTTCATCAATTCAATCCTACAAATAAAATACACAATTTAGCACAATTCATAAAATTTATGCTCACAATGGACAAATATAAATACTAAATGTGAGGCAAATAATGATTAAAAATATGTATTTTGACCTCACATCAGAAAGACATTCAAAAATGCAAGGGATAGAAAATTGAGAGGAAAAACATTACCATTGTGGTTTTCAAGGGTTTTTAGCAAGATTCTTGGTTGATTTTTTTGTAATAGAGAAGATTTTGGTAATTTCTAACTTATAAATTTCAATTACTCAGCTATAGAAAACATGGTAGTTGTTGATTTTCTCATTTTTTGCTATGAGTGGCTAAAACCCTTTTCTTGGGGTTTTTACTATGAAGCCAATTGTTGAGTTTTACTACGTGGGTGTCGTTGAATTGCAAATAATGGCGTTAATTTGAAGTGGGTCTGAGTTGCTGCTGCGTTTTGAAGTCGAGTTGCATGGTTAGTGTAACAAGTTCAGTGTTGTGCGCTTGCTCGAGAGAGAGGTGCAGACCCAAAGTAGAAATCATAGCATCCTTAGTGGTGGGTCACCATGATTTCAGCTCGAGAGAGTGAAACATGGGATCTATCCTTTGTATCCAGCTCGAGAGAGTGGATTTGATGAGGACCAAGAACTGGGCATCTTCCAGTTAGTGTTGAAGTTCGAGAGAATTTGACATAGAAAGGGTAATTGTTCGAGAGAAAGTTACTTTACATATGGTCCAACCTACCCACGAAAAATTATCCTTTCGTGAGCATCGACATTTACCCACTAAGTTAAAATTCGGCAATTGGTTGGTCATTACCCCAAGTTTTATTTTACTATTTGACCGTTTCTTGTTAAAGTGTGAAATTGGAGTGATAAAAGGATCCAAATATTTGAAACTAAAACCAAAAAGTTGTAATACGTTCTCAATTGAAGAAATTGTAGTGTCATATCTTCATCTTCGAATTTGAAGGAAAAACTACTCCATGTGGAATTCGACCCCAACTCACTTAGTTGGATTATATTACTGACTAACGATCGTTGACACTTAGTATTGGATGAAGTGTCCTGATAAGTTAATCATGTATACACCACCACTTACACAAACACAAAATAAGAAAAACAAAAGAATATAAGCAAAAGAAGATACACTAGGAACACGTGGCATGGAAAGTCTAGGGAGGAGTGGATGCGGAAGGAGAAGTAGGAGAAGATCCTTGTTCAGCAAGTCATAGAGGCCTCTGAGATTAATAGAGTTTGTGGATTTTTCAGCTAATAGAGCTGCCTGATCTAAAGAAAGGTCAGCCTTCAGACGTGCATTTTCTACCTCCAAACCAGAATGTTTAAGACCATAAGAGATATGCACTTGATTTATTGATGCCAAATGAGACGCCCTGAGTGCAGCAATCTCTGCATCCTTAGCAGCTAACGATGCCTGAAGCCTCTGAAGTGGTGCATTAACCTCCCTTAGGAGGGGCAGGCTCTGCAGAGTGGTTCACCTTACCCAAAATATCCTTAGTGGTCTGATACTGCCACGCCTTAAATGGAACCCCAAAGTGATCAAAACTCATTCCCAATCAGAACCCGTACCCCAAATCATGACGATTTTTTTCCTAAACACAAATGCGATACATATGGCGTAAGATAAGACCAGGAAAATTGATGGAACCCTGGAAATAAGCATCTCCATAAGTGTTAGATCCATGAAATTGGCCTCAATGCATTTTTGTTGTCGCGACAAGATAATCTTATGAACAATATCAAATAGTATCTTATGGAGTGGCAACATTACTCATTTGTCTACTTTAGTATGAAATTGTAAGGTGGGATCATTCACAAAATGACGAGAGATCTCTAGGACAGATGATAACTCATCTAACAGGGACAATATCAGTTTACATAGTGACACCAACCTATATTAAGAACCCCCAAAATTTATGACATACGTTCAGGAGTGAGAGTAAACGAGACACCATGAACCGTACTAGTAATAAAGGTAGACGACAAGATGCATTGATGTAAAATAGCCGAGGTTATTCTTTTCCCATACGGCGACACATATTTCCCTAAAGGAACAAGTTCCAACCTTGTGCCTCTAGAATATCCAAAAGGGTACACATCTTAGGACCCCTAAATCCAGTAATAACCCTACCATGGAGAACAGTACGTTGCTTAAACTGTATGAACCCAGAAGTCCTGAAATCTAGGGTATCATCAATATTATCACTTAACTGAACACCCAATTCATCACTCTTCATTTCCCCTTGTTATTCATCCCCTAGAGATTTAAAAGTAGAAAAAACACTCTCATGACTAACAGAGTCAGTAGACTCATCGATTAAACTGGTGTGATAGTACCTTTGGAAAGAGTAGGTCGAGAAGACCATTTTATAGTATGACTAAAGGAATCCATAATTTTACCCTTCTTAGCTTGTGCTAGCTCATCATGTTCATCAGGTATTTCTATAGGGTCGGCAGAAGGGATAAACAAGGTTTTTGAGGACCTAGATTTTTTGGTTTAAAAGGTGAGAAGACCTTCATTAACAACTCTTTTTACTGAGTGGCTAATACAAACAGGGACAACCATAAACAACGTAGTACGAAGAGTCTCCTGAGGTTCATCTGTTGGCACCACCACAGGCTTGCTAGTAGCCTTCTGTAGCTTGACCTTAGTCGTTTAGGGACCAAATGAACAATGTGCATGGTGTCCTCAGAACTTGTCTTAAATTCCTAAGATTGTGCTAATACAGAGCAGGATTCTTCCTTACTAGATGCACCAAAATTTATCCTAGCAGGTGAACCAGGTTCAGTCGTAGGGTCCTAGTGTGTTCCCTCTTACTAGGTGCATCCTCATAAACTCCCTCAATTTCAATAAGAACCCTAGATCCCCCTGAGACGGAGCTTTACTTTGTGGAAAAATATCGAGATGACATATACCATTGGAATCCACAAACACAATTTTGAGCATAATAGATGTGCAGACCTGTTCCTCGAACAGTACAATTGTCAAAACTTGCTGAGAGGAAGGAGAGAGTGAGGATATTGTATTAGTGATGGTGTGTGAGGGTGAGGAATCTGTGTTTGATGGAGTTTTCATGGTCAGAGGAGTGTGATGGTTTAGTTTACTAGAGGAGGGTGTGAGATTGTAAATGGGGGGTGTGTATTTAATAGTGGTTGAAGCCGGAATGGTTGGTTACACGAGAAGTCCACGACTGTGAAGAGTTTCACTTGGAATAAAGTTGTAGTAGGCCGCTATAATAATGTGATGGTTATCAGATTTTTGAAAATGATGGTGTGGCATTTGAGTATGGTGGTTACAGTTTTTATAGTGACACGTGGAAGGGACATGTTATTTCTTATAGTTTTTGAATTTATCCACTTTGCATCAAGAGTGGAATACATACATGTATTTTAAGACCCGCTGGACCCCATATTTTGATCTTTATGCGTTCTTTCACCTGAAAAAAATTACTTAGTTATAGTTTCTCAAATGTTTTAAAATTGGTGTAGGGATTATACAATTTAATCCGATCATTTGTGCCTTATGCATAGTATTCTTTAGCAGTCATGGAGGGTGGCTTAGGAAATTTTAATCATCCCTAGTTCCAATTTGTTCCTTTCAAAGTGTTCTCTTGCTAATGCCTTTCTGAAGATATCTGCAATTTGTTTTTCAGTAGGGCAAAATTCATAGAGGCCAACCCTTTTCTACATTGTCCCTTAAAAAGTGATGTTGAATGTCGATGTGTTTTGTTCTTTTATGTTGAACTGGGGTTTTGGCTATGTTTATTGCACCAGTATTGTCACAAGAAATTGAAGCACATCCAGTGTTCAACCCAAAGTCTTTGAGTTGTTGTTTGATCCATAGAAGTTGAGCACAACATGATGCAACAACATATTTAGCTTCGGCAGTAGATAGAGCTACAAAATTTTGTTTCTTTATTTCCCAAGAGATCAGGCATGACCCTAAGAAGTGAGCCATACATGTAGTACTCTTTCTGTCCACTACGTTTCCTCAATAGTCTGCATCAACATATCCTACTAGTTCAAAATTGCTTCCTTTTGGGTACTAGAGTCTCAAGTTTGTGGTTCCTTTTAGGTAGCGTAGAATCCTTTTAACAACTTGTAAATGAGGTTCCTTAGGATTAGGTTGAAATTGAGCACATGACCCCACACTAAACACAATGTCTAGCCTACTAGCTATAAGATACAGAAGTGACCCCATCATTCCTCTATAGAACTTTTGATCGACGATTGAACCTATTTCTTCTAGATCTAACTTGGTAGCTGTGGCAATTGGGGGTATTGATTGTTTTTGCATCCTCCATTTTGAACTTTATGAATAGTTGTTTCACATACTTATGTTGGTGAATTAGGGTACCTGAGGATGTTTGCTTGATTTGAAGTCCTAGGAAATAGTTTAGCTCTCCAATCATGCTCATTCCAAACTCATTGCTCATTAGAAATGCAAATTCATCTGTGAGTGTTTTATTTGTGGCTCCAATGATGATGTCATCCACGTTTACATGTACGATAAGCAAGTACTTTCCTTTATTCTTGCGAAAAAGAGTGTTGTCAATTTTGCCTCTTGTGTACCCATGACTTAAGAGAATTTTTTACAATTTGTCTTACCATGGCATATGTGCTTGTTTTAACCCACAGAGGGCTTTGTCAAGCTTATAGACATGTTTAGGATAGTAATTATTTTCAAATATAGGTGATTGTTTAACAAACACTTCCTCTTTTAGTAAACCATTTAAGAATGCACTCTTTACATCCATCTGATAGAATGTGAATTCCATGTGGGCAGCAAATGCTATAAGTAGTCTTATTGCCTCTACTCTTGCCACTGGAGCAAAAGTTACATCATAATCTATGCTCTCTTCTTTATTGTAACCTTTGACCACCAATCTCGCTTTGTTTCTGGTTATGGTACCATGTTCATCCAACTTCTTTCTGAACAACCACTTAGTTCCAATAATGGTTCTGTTTGGGGGTGTTGGCGCTAGGTGACAGAGTTTACTTCTTTTAAATTTATTCAATTCCTCCTCAAAAGATATAAACTAGGCAGCATCTTGAAAGGCCTCACTAATTTTCTTTGGTTCCATCATAGAAAGGAATGCACCGAAAGCATAGTGATTTTTAGTCCTCATCTGGTGGTTATGTCGGATCTGAGATTACTGAGTATATTATCTATTGGATTTGATCTTTGGTAATTGTAGTCCTTTAGAACCAACTCCTGTTAATATGTGTCATGATTATCAATCAGCCCTCTTTGATTTTATTCAGGTGTTTCGTTTGAGTTTTCTTCATTTTCCCCATGAGATAGAGTAGTGGTGAAGAGCCTGATTCGTTTACTTGTTCTTGTTCATTCTCAGCATATAATCTTAATGGTTCATCATGAAGAATTTTGTTAGATATAACATTTGTTCATCAAATACTACATGTAATCTCTCTTCTACACATATTAATCTTTTGTTTAGTACCTTATAAGCTTTTCTATATGAAAAATATCCTAGAAAAATTCCCTCATCACTTCTAGAATCAAACTTTCCTAATAGATTCTTTCCATTATTATGAATCAACCATTTACTCCTGAAGGTTCTTAGGTGAGATATGTTAGGTTTTTTGCCTTTTAGTAATTAATAGGGAGTTTTGTCTAGCATGGATCTAGACATACACCTATTTATAGTATATCATGCAGTATTCATGGCTTCAGCCCAAAATTGATTAGTTATGTTACTTGTAATCATCATAGTTCTAGCCATATCTTGAAGGATTATAATTTTTCCTTTTTTCTACTCCATTTTGTTGAGGAGTCCTAGGAGCAGAGAAATTGTGGTCAACCCAATGTGCTTCATAATATTGAACAAAGTTAGAGTTCTCAATTTTAGTTCCATGACCAATAGCTACCAGACAATTTCCTTTCTTTCGAGATTTATTACTTCAAATCCTATGGAAGAGAAATTTACCTTGTTTCCTTTATCACAAAGTTGTGATATGCTGAGCAAGTTGTGATTCAAGCCTCCAACATGATACACATTTTCGATCAAGTGTTCACTAGTCTTACATATGTTTCTAATGCCTATAATCCGACCTTTTTGTCCACCGCCAAATGCTACCACTCCATGTTTTCTTTCTTCAAGTGAGAGGAATTTTAATTTATCTCCAGTCATGTGCCTTGAGAAAGTTTTGTCCATATACCAGTATTGTTTGCTTCCTCTCACCTTTTCCTGAAAAAATGAAAGGGTTAGATTTTGGAAGCCAGATTAACTTCGGTCCTTTATTTTTATCAAAATGGTGAATAAGGTCCTTTTTTATCCAGTTAGGTTATTTTGTTTTATTTAGTACATACTTGTTCCTTTGATGTGTGTTAGTTTTAATATTTTTGGTAGTATTGATTCTGGTTGTAGGATAGGTGTTTCTAGAGTGGCCCATGTTACCACAAAGTGTGCAGAATGCAGGATTCCCATTCATAAATTGATTATCAAAACCTATTATAGCTTTAATGTTACAGGTGTTAGTTCTCAGATGGGTTACAATCATAGAAAACTTAGTCCATTTATTTGCTTGTTCAAGCTAATATTTGACTCTAGCTAATTCAAGATTCATTCTCCTAGAGTTTTCCTTTTCTGAGAATAATTCATCTTTAAGTCTTTTGACATCTTGTTCACACAGGGGTTGATCACTCTCCTTATCTTTTTCCTTACCAATGACACTTAATTTTAAGATTTTAGTTTTGAAGGAAATGTTACAAGAATCAAGTTGATGAGTCCTTTCAAGAAGAGATTTGTTCTTTTCTTTTAACTCAGTATTGAGTTTTACAAGATCAATGTACTCAAACTTTAGACTAGGCATAGTAGCTACCAAATGATTCTTGTGGGTGTTCAGTTCTTGTATGGTATTTAAGAGAGTGAGCATTAAAGAGGATAATTTCTTCTCTGGTTTATCATTGAGATCAGAAATATCCACCTTCTCTTCCTCAGTGTCAGAATCAAATTCAGGTTCTGAATCTTCTACGGCCATTAGTGCAATGTCATCACACTCCTCAGATTTGTCTGTACATGTTCCCAAACTAGCATACATAGCTTGATTGTTTTCCTTTTCATTATTTTTCCTTTTGTTTCCAAGTTCTCTTTTCTCTTTTTCTACCCTTTATTTTCTCCACTCAACTTCCCACGTAGGACAGTTCTTGACTTGATGGTCGGTTTCACCACATTTATAACATCCCACATTCTAACCCTTTTTTGTGCTATTCTCCTTGGTTGGAGAAGGTTTGTTTCTATAGTTCATGCCTTTCTTGATATTTCTGCTTATAAAGGCTATATCATCATCATCTAGATCAGATTAATCATTCTCATCAGTTGCCTTGAGAGCAAGTCTCTTATCTTTATTTCCTACACTTCTTTTGGAAATTTCGACATTCACATCATGTGTTTTAAGATTTCTTACAAGCTCATCTAAGGTCATATTTGTTAAGTCTTTGGCCTCACTTATTGCAGTAACTT
Source organism: Solanum piurae (assembly GCA_029582685.1). Lineage (NCBI taxonomy): Eukaryota > Viridiplantae > Streptophyta > Magnoliopsida > Solanales > Solanaceae > Solanum > Solanum piurae. The sequence goes on from JAJOOO010005779.1 coordinate 8,467, forward strand.
TGATTTCCCATGATCGGGGTAGAGTTCGAAGAACCTTATCTACATGTTCCTCTGTAGTATATATTTTTCCTAAGGGCATTAATTTGTTGACCACTCTGGTGAATCTAGTGATCATATCCTAAAGTGGCTCTCTATTTTTTATCTTGAAGGAGTCATAATCAGTGCATAGTCTAGCGATTCTGAACTTTTGAACTTGAGTAATACCTTTGTGTGGGTTTAGGAGTATATCCCATATATTTTTAGCAGTGGTACATCCAGATATGTGGTTGAACTCGTCAGGTCTGAGTCCACATAAGAGAATGCATTAAGCCTTGTCATTCTTTTCTAGCATCTTGTAGTCAACTTCTCCATATTGAGCCTTAGGTTTAGGAATGTCCTTTCCTTCGTTGTCCTTGATTGTAGGTATTAAAGGTCCATTAGTAACTCTCATCCATAGCCATATTCTTTAGCTTGAATGAAGTCTTCCATTCTTGACTTCCACTAAGAGTAATATTTCCCATTAAATAAAGGTGGCATGTTTATGTGTTGTCCTTGACCGTGTCCAAGAGGAGGTGCGAAATTCATAGGTATCTTACATTCACTTATTAGACTCTTGATTAAGATAACCTTCTTTGATACCAATAGTTGGAATAATAACCTCTGTAATTCTTCTAGGGATCGTGTATGGGTTATATGATCCTTAGAATATTTAGTAGTTCAAAATAAGTACGTTTGTAATTGCCCAACAGTTTCACTTCCAAACTTTTATTAATTCAATAAAACTTCAAACTACAAATAATTACAAACCAAAATAACCTAAGGAATTAAAAACTCTAATTCCTAGACTTAGAACACAAACTCCCGGGTTCATCTTCTCCCATATCTTTAAGTTGCCCTCAATTCAAAGATCCAACAACACTATATTTCACAGCAAATAAAGTACGACAACTTTAACAAACGACTCAAACTAAATAGAATAGAATTCTTCAATTATGTTCTTCGCAGCACCTTAACAAAACTTCAATTTGAACTCTCTCACAATAAGAATATGTTTTACTCGTATCTCTCTGTGTAAGTGCACACCCTTGTTTGGATAAAACCTTGTTCTATTTATAGAACAAGAGTCCCTCCCTACTTCAACTCTACTTCAGCAAACTTGTAGTGATTTCTTTTCTTTGTGAGACTTGGAATACTTGTAGTGGTTCTTTTTCCTCATGGAATTTGGAGTACTGTATTATTTTCACCGCCTCAACATTATTCTTTCTCTCTATTCTCAGTTGGGATTCAGTCTTCTGCTATCATGATTGTGAAACTCATTCCTTGCTCCTGTCACTCATCAAAACCTATATCCATCTAACAATGTGAATTAAGATCTAGATGTACGAATTTGAATTTTCATCTGATTATTAAGATAGTCTATGGATATGACCACCAAATGATTAAGTTTGTTTGTTTTCAATATCTAAATATGCATATGAAGTTACATTGTATCAATAAAATATTATAAAATCTCATTTCAGCAAAACAATTTTTTTTGATAGAAAATAATATCTGAAAAAACCATATTTTATATAAAAGTTTTATTAAGTAAAATACAAATAAAACTTATATATTAATATAAACCTATACCACAACAAGATAACATGAATTGTTTAAAGAATTAAGTTGATGTCCATCAAAATCTCCAAGTAACTTGAAGGCTAAAGTTGGGTTTGTCAACTGTATTTTCATGTGTGTAAGTATAGAAGTATGAGATCCTCTGCGTACTTGGTCCCTGATAAGTTTTTAACTACTTTTTGTTATATTCACATATGTTTGAACTCTATAAACATGGATGAGTTGACAAATAAAACAAATAAGTAGGGGAAAATACTCATTTTTCATGAAATTGATTACATATATAGAGGCACCCTTATGCTCAAACTATTTATTCTAATAGTCAAAGATTTTGCAAAGAGAGATTTTTATTGAATTCACACATATCTGAAGGTAAAGTTGTTTTCTTTAAAATCATAAATGGGATAGCATAAAACACAGTAGCAGTTGAAGAGGAGAGAAAAAAAATGGTATGTGGTTGAGAAGAAAAGTAAGTGGCGTGAACAACAACGAATCTCTGAATAGTGTTAAGATTCTTCTATAGATCTGATTCGTTCAGATCTGTTTAGACCCATTAAGAGGTTTAAAACGAAAGAAAATAAATGCACTTAATGGGCAGAGTCTTAATAATTCATATTTAAACCTTAAGAACAAATGCACTTAATGGGTTATTTTGAATGATTAAGATTCAGACCTTCATTAACTGTAAACAAATGAGGTCAGAACCATTTCATAGTTTTCGACTTGAAGGCTCCCTTAGCAGCAACAACTCTTGATTCTAATTACAAATTCTTCATCATTAAACAATATAAGTTGTATTAATCTTTTATCAGTGCTCTATTTGCTGGAGCTAACAGGACTTCGACATCGATTCATTGGATTAATCTGTTATTTTTTCTTATTCTTATTTTTTAGATGGATCTTGGAGATAATAGTCGTCCACCAGCTACACAGCCTCCTACAAAAGTTTTTGCACAGTGGCAAATGTTGGAATGTATGATAAACTCCAGAGATTGCTTATTATTCCCGATGGATTGGGGTAACTATTCATGTAATCTTTTTAATAGTTCTGTTAACAAGTTGAGCCTTGTGTAAAATGAGAAGTGCACTATAGACTTCTTTTACTACACTATTATATTTTGATGTTTGATCATATTTAGAAGTAAGATCAGTCAAAGTATTATTCTATTAGGTTATACAACCAATAATATAGTTTGCAAAACAATAAATAGCACATTCAACAAACATGCTAGTTTCAAAATTATTTAAAAATATACTAGTTTTATCCTTTTATTCATTTGTTTTCATTTTGCAGTAGCTTTTCTATCATCACAATTTTAAATATAATGTAGGTTTTATCCTTATATTCAGTCCGTGAATGCTATGGTTGAATCAATGTGTTCGGTTTATCACGAACCATGGAGGTACTGGAAAGATGTTCCATTGAACATTAGAGAGAGAATGTTTGATGAATTCAAGGTAAAAATAAATCACTTATATACTTGAAGTGTTTAATAACTCTTTGGTCTCAAACAAGTTAATCAATCAAGATTCAGGACATATATATTTGTGATGTTTATATTGTTTAAAGAGAAGCACTTCTTATATTGGACATTTATTCAATCTAAAAATTCAATTATATGCAGATGAAGTGTGCATGGTCTCTCGAGCATGAGGCCCAAAAATATGATAAGAGACCATCGTGGATTCGTGAAGATATATGGAAAAAGTTGAATGAGTATTGGGCCTCTCTCGAGTTCAAAAAAAAACACTGTGGAAAAGGAAGCCCAAACATTTGTTCTACCTTATTTTCCTCAACCTTTTGATAAGGAGGAGTAAGGTACTTTTAAATTAGCTTAAATTGAGATTTAAAATTAGGATCTGTCATCATTTTATGGTTTATAGTTGAATGGGCCTAATGCTTAAGAGTTAAAAACTATGCAATTCATGTGTAAGAGTTTGTCCTTGCTTACTGGAGTTTGGTAATTTTTTCTCTGATTAATGTTGTATAAGTATAAGATCTAAATTAGGAAAATTCCTTATTTGCCTTAAAACCAATTACTCACTATGAATAAAATAGAACATTCAAAGACTGGAGTAGATACACATGATTCATATAGCTTACCCCTTGTTAAGGAATATCCATCTAAAAAATTAACATGATAATAAGCATTTACAATAATAAGTCATATTTGCATTTTCATTCTCTGTATTGTAATGTTATTGTGATTGTATTATAAATGCATGTTACCCAGTGTGTTAGGTTATTCAACCAAAATACTGTCTCTTCTCCTTAACTATTTTCCACTAGACGACTCTAATGATTTTTTTTTCTTATCACAAAAACTACCCTAAAATTAAAATCTTTGTAATTATGTAATCTTCAAAATCATAAATTATTTCAACACATTTTCGGCTCCAGAGTTATAGGTAAGTGTTGATTTGTTTGGCTAAAATGTTTGATCTAAGATTCTTTATGTCCTTTAGTTGCATTTCATCACAATCTTCAAGCTTTGTGTTAATTCAATTACTCTACATTCATGCACTATCTCATTCTATTGTCTTTATTTTGATTTTTCATGGCAAACTACATTTGGCCCTTTTGAGGGGATTATACATCAAACTCCATGTAGTAGCTCACATGGTTATATGTCGATTTTAGTATCTCCTACCGTTAGTCTTTTAGTTATTGCATGACCGTGTATTTATGTATTTCCATTCAGTACATCTTAGTTTTATGTTATTTTACTTGGTCATTGCGCCAGCATGTCTTATAGATTCATCATGCTCAGTTATTACACTTATCATGCATTATCTTACATACTCAGTACATTTAAAGTACTAATTGCATACTTTCTTCCAATATTGTTTAATAATATTGGTTCTGACACTCAGTATCCAGTTTGCAGTTAATTAATACTATCTCCCATGAGCGGCAACCGAGTTGGTGAGTCATCATCTTTCTGAGGACAACAGTTATATTTCTTTTCAGTCATACTTTCAGTTCTGGATAGTTGGAATTAGCTAGGGGTTTGTCCTAGCAACTCATATTTAGTAGAGGTTTTTAGACAAGTCAATTTAGATTTAGCTATGTGTATTCAGATATTTGTCTATTCATATTTCTAGACTCTTTAAGTTCCGCATTCAGTTATCTTCTATTTATATTTCTTTGTTATCTTTGTGTCATGCTAGTCCACGAGGTTTACTTGGGGTATTATGTGGCTCCAATCACCGTTTCACTACTAGGGGTAGTCTTGAGTCGTGACAATGATTCTCAACAACTAGTTGTTGTCTTTAGTACATCCAAAAATATCAATGACATTAGTCGCTTGATTCAACATCTGAAATTTTTGGCAGATTTATTAAATTCTATAATATGATATCTAATGTCTTTGATTCATCATTCTCATATTTCCAATCTGAAGGGGGTAAACATTACTATAATTCTCAATTTATGTTCATATTCCATGATAAGAGAATTATTCACCAATTTTATTACCCATATACTCTCCCAACAAAAAATGGTCATGCTGAGCACAAACATCACCACCTCAATAATGTGATTTGTTGCTTACTTTCCAAGAAATTGCCTTTGCATCATTTTTCCCTGAAGCTCTAGTATGCTACTTATATTATTAATAGGGTACCATGTCAAAATTCTAAGTTCTCCTCACCATTTAAATATTTATTCCAAAAAAAGCTCAATTTATGCCTTATCTATTTTGCTCTAATCGTTTCCATGCACTATATTATATTTTACGTATTATTTCCAGCTATATGAATTTTATTGTAAGCAAAGTTTTAAAAATAAAAAAGAAACAAAAGGAAGTTTGTGTCTTTTTTTATGAATATTTTTTCATAAATAGCTAGATTTTGCTGTAAAACCTTGAACTTTGGTCAGTTTTTAAGTTTTGGTTCAACTTAAAATGACCATAATTTTTAGCACAGGATGAGTTAGGTATCCCATAAGGAATCAAGTTGAAGGTCTTTGATTCCTCTTTCCAACGCCGCTGAGTTTGTTGAATTTCGATTTCGGATAAAGGAGTTATGTCTGTTTGAATGCAGCCTCTCTAGTTAAGGCATTTCATCCATTTTAAGGATGGGTATTTTGGTCGTTTACCTACCCCACTAGGCCTACACGTTCTTTTCACCCAATTAGGGGTCTAAACTGATTGAGAACAATTTTTCATTCATTCTAAAACGATTAAGAAAGTTAGGGCAAAGTTCAAGAGGAGAAAAGAGGAGGTTTCAAGAGTTCTTCCAGAATTTGGGGAAATCGCCATGAACTTAGTTCATTGGAGGTATGTAAGCTCTCATATTGTTGGATTTGTTCACCCTCATGCCAATCATGAGTTTCTATTTAAGAATTCGTCCATGAGATTGTGTATATTGAGATTCTTGATGAGGTTCTTGAGGTTTTGTGCTTCATTCTTTAACAATGGAGTTTTGGTGAGTTCTTGAGGTAAGGGTCTTGCGAATGAGTGTTGTTCTTGAGGTATTTTGAGTGGATTTTTGATTAAATTTGTTGGGTTTATGAACCTAAGGGAGTTTGGAAGAAATCAATCGATTCTAGATGAGTTGGGACAACAAATTGAGAAGAAAAATTCGTCAAAATGTTTTGGGTTTGGGTTGGGGCGGCGCGCCCCCATAGCGCCAGGGGGATTGAACCCTGCTCCTGCAGTGAGCCTCAAACCAGCCCCAGTTAATTGAGGGCTGCCGCGGCGCGCCACTGATGCGCCAGGGGGGTCAGGCCCCTTTCGCCTACATTCTTCATTCTGTATGCGTTCCTTTAAATCGTGTTTTTGCTCTCTTCTTATTATTAACTATCTAAGGATTCATTTATCATCGAGAGATCCTATATATCCTAATCATTACTCTTAAGTCTTCATTTCAAATTAAAGTAAAGATTAAGAGTAAAGTTCGAGAAACCTTTTTGAGTCATTTTTGACAAATCTTCTACAATCTTCTAAAACTTGTTTTAAGACTTGAGTGAATGAGTAAGAGAATGAGGAGAGTTTAGTTTCATGTTTCAAAGTGAGTAAAAGGGAACTAAGTATTCCCAAGATTTAAAACACTTTTACGTTTAAAACGAGAGGAAACCTTGATTTCTAAACGAGTTCATGAGGAGTTTTTTAGCAGTATCTCTTTTAAGAGAATCTTTTGAGTAATTTTCTCAAGTTGAGGATGAGTTATGTTTTTATACATTTTAGCATGAGTTATATATATTAATGGGAGTAGTATTGAGCACCGATCTGGGGATGAGTTCAGACAACTCAAAATCCTCAGAAACCATGTATGCCAACATGAGTCAACGATCATACTTTTTAGATGATTCTATTGCTTTTAAGCATGGCTTTGTGGATCCAATTAGTTAAGGATGTCCTATACTCTGGCAAGGTATAGGACAGTTCTGGCAGCGTGGGCGAGACATTGTTTCATCACGTAGATCATAGTGATGGTTGTCGGTTAGAGAATCTCCCAAATAAGAGTAAAGAGTTTATTATTGTATATTTATATGCATTGAGTTATTATCTATTGTGTTAAAAACTCTATACACCTTGCATCTTTCGTTGTTGCTTTTATGTTGAGTTGAGTTGAGTTGAGTGCATGGAGTTGAGGTGAGTATATTTTCCCTTTCTATCAGTTCAGCTATGTATCCCTATGTTCAGTTTTCCCCTTACATGCTCTTACATTCAATGTACTGACACCATTTAGCCTGCATCATTTCATGATGCAGATACGGGTATTCAGGATCATCAACTGGCTCTTCCTTGATCCAATCGCATTTCAATTAGCTTTGGTGAGTCTCCTTACTATCCAGAAGGCTTCACACTTTGGCTTTATTTTGTTAAGATGTCGTGGGTCTTGTTCCAACTTCCATCATATTATTTAGAGGCTTCATAGACAGTAGTAGTTGAGGAGTCTTTTCCCATTTCGCTTGTGACGTTTTAAAGACTTTGAGTTAAACACTTATGTTCATTTGAGTATTTCTGATTAGCTTTGAGTTAAACTATTTTCATTAATGATAATTTGTGAGTTGAGTTTGCATTTGAGGTTCCCATTTAACTTGAGTAAGTCTTCCACTTAGTAATGAACCAGGCAGAAGGTTCGCTTGGGGACCACCAATGGTTCTCGAGTGCTGGCCAAATTAAAGGATTCTGACTTTTTCAATGAGTTGTGACTTTTCCAAAGGGTTGTATTTTTTTTTTGACGGGTTGTGACTTTTTCAATAAGTTGTGACTTTTCCGAAGAGTTGTGATTTTTTCGAAGGGTTGTGACTTTTCTAAAGGGCTGTGCCTTTTCTGATGAGTTGTGCCTTTTTCAAAGGTTGTAACTTTTTCGATAAGCAATGACTTTTTCGAAAGGTTGTGACTTTTCGGATAAGGCACAATTAACAGCTATTCATACTACTATTTGGTAGCTATAAATAGAGGGACTTCCTCACACTTTTAAACTACAATTTCTTTAAGTTCTCTACTCTTCTTCTTCGTAAAAAATCTCAAGCCTTATTTGCAAAATGATAAAGTTCGAAATTCAACGAAATTCGAGGTACCTCATAAGAAAGAGTTGGCAAAAAATTGTAGCAAATCATTCATCAATTCACACTCGTATTTTTTCTTACCATTTTCATGAGTTAACAGTGACGGAAAGTTGTGGGAGAGACAATAATATTAAACAACTATGAAAAAAGGCATATGATTTGGGTAAGATATTTCTTCTTTATTTTTTTTATTTTTTATTCTTTTCCCTCAAACGAAGGAGCTTCTTCCTAATTTTGCTAAAGCAATGGGTATCAACGTAGTCCAGTGAATTATTAGTTTTGATGTTAAATTCACTATTTCAAAAATAGATTTTCACTTTTACTTATAATATGATTACATAGCCATGATAATAATTATTTTTTAATAGATATGTATGTAAAAATGAAAGGAGAAAGTAAAGTGTTGGTGGCAAAAGATTTAAATCAAATGGAACACTAGAGTGAATGTAGCATGAGCATATATTTTCGTCTTCCTTCTTCATTGGCTATGTATTGTTCCATATAATTTTTATTTATGTCACAAGATACACTCCTTACTAGCTATATAAAAATAGATATGAAAATAGTGTTTGAACATAAAATGATCTTAAATCAAATTAATGATTCTATAAATAATACTTTAAATTTTATTCATCTATTAATTTTTATTGTTGAAAAATTTAAATATTTTATATCATGATACAACTTCTATAAGATACTAGATACTTTCATTAGAAAACAACTATATGATATGTATGCGGCAGAAAAAAGGAGAAGATTACAATTCCACAAAGATAAGGTAGAAACTTAATGAAATGAAATATTTTTCACCATAGATGATGTTATTCATATATTAAAATTAAATTATTCTACTGAAGTATATATAACCATCATTCATGATAACAACCAAGTACACTTTTCTGGTAAAATTACCTCTCTATGATAGCCTTACTCAAATATTAATTGAGTAATAATATTTTGTAAAAGATATGTTACAAAGATAAAATATTGAAATACTTACGGTAATCCTTATTAGTGTCATGCACATACTAAATTTCAAGTATGAATATTTAAGACAAAATTTGTACTTAAATGGTGTGCATCATTTATGTTCGTAACCTCAAGAGGAAAGGCTATTGGTGACATTTTTTGAATGAATTTTTTTTCTATTCTGTTGATTAGATTTGTTTACAAAATTGAGTGAAGTAAGAAATAATATTATTAAAGAAATGTCACTTTCTCCCATATTTAAACTTTGAATGTATTTTGAAATGTTTTAATGATATCTGGTTATTTTGATCTCAAAATACAAGTAACTCTATGACAATATGTATTAATAATTTAAAAACACTTGTCATATGTTCGTTCAATTATAATTATTTACTAAAAAGCTTTAATTTAGTAATATTAATTCTATTTTACAACATCATATACTATATATATGATACACACGTGCCGTGAAATTAGTATGTATATATATATATAGCAACATTTTGATTTAAAAACATGGTGGAATTCATGTATACAATATATCCTCACATATACAATATATCATCCTAACTTAAAGTTGCACAGATACAGTATTTGATTGTAATTGTATGTGTTTGGCCAACTGTATTTGTATATATATGTGTTTTTGTCACGACACAAAAATCGAGCTCATGATGGCGCACACCCAGAGAACCTAAAAAATTATGTGTAAGCAAAAGAAATAACTCATACGAGACTTCCAAGGGAAGTCAGGCTACAACCAATAAGAAAACAACAAAGAAGTTACCAAAACCTAGTAGAATAAGTATAGAGAGCATCTAATACATTAAAGTTTTCAAAATAAAATTAAAGAATATAAATGATAGATGAAGACCAATGGTGATTTGAAAAATAGGATCTCACCACAACTCCGAATGAGAAGAAATTGCTAGATCTAATCAACCGCTATGAAGATCACCCTGAGTAGGATCTGCAGAAAAAATATATTAGAATTATGGGGTGAGTACAATACATGTGTACTTAGTAGGTTAGACTGACTGATTATAAGCAACTAATCATACTTAAAAAATAAATTATGAAACGCTTTCACCTGCATGCAGAAAAATCTCATTTCAACATTGGTGCCGCCAATTTACATAGTACGAAGCGACTAATATAAACATATAAGTTTACGATTAATAATCATATCAACAGATAATTAAGTTACAGTACAATACAACAAAGTTGGACAATGCAATGCAATGAGATAAAATGATATGGTAGAACCAATTTCATCGCACAACCTATCGTATACACATAGCCAAACTTTTGCTTTCAGATAAGGACCTTGGGGGTCTCAAAATGCACATACCAATATCAAAATCTCATTATCTTATAAACTTGCCACCTAGCTCATAGTCAAGGATAGAAGTAGGGTGTTTCATTTTCCTTCTCAAAAAATTTCTCCACTTTCTCATATTTCCATGAACAATGATATGCTGAATGAGGATGAATCCATAAAAACACATACAACACAAAGGCATTATCATTTCATCAAGGATTTTCAATAGCATAAAGTTCTCAAACTCAAAAAGTCATGAAACACGTCCTCAAATAATATGGATGGTGAAGGAATTCATTTGAAATCAATCTTTACCACTTAGAAAATATTTCTTTCATTTTATGATGTTCAAATATCAACTCAAGCCCCTAACTCAGGAATCTCAATGTCAAATATAAAGATAAACCAAGCAACCCCTCGCTCAGGCAATTACTCAAATATCACAGGTTATCAGCAACAATTAAGAGTATTCATACGAGCCTCCACACAAGCTAAGCATCACCAATAGGAATCACATGGACAAAGCAAGAAGGTCAACACTTACCTACCTCTAAAACTCATACCACAACTCATTTCACAGTTGACTTCCAAAAAAAGATTAATAACACATCTCATTCTAAACTAGGGATAGCCAAACCTACCTCGAAGGCTGACCTTCACTTGAGAAACTCTATCAGAGCACTTCCTCAACCACACGATCACTTCCTTATTTGGGAGATTCTATAATCGACAACCATCAATATGAGCACGTGATGATACAGTGTCTCTCCACGCTGCCGAACTTTCCTATACCTTGTCAGGGTATAGAACACCTCAACTAAGTGGATCCACTAATCTATGCTTAAAAGCATTAAGGAGTCGTCTAAAAGTACGACCCTTTACCCATGTTGGCTACATGGTTTATGAGGAATGTGAGTTGTCCCAACTCATCACAATATCGATGCTCAATGCTACTCCCAATAATATATAACTCATGCTCAAATGTATAAAACATAACTCTTTCTCAATTTTGAGGTAATTACTCAAAAGATCCTCTTAAAAGAGGTAATACTCTAAAATATCTCTAAACTCATAAACTCATTTAAAAAATAATATTTCTCTCTTTTTAAATGTAAAAATGTTACATTTGGGAATACTTAGTTCCCTTATACTCTTTTTCAATCATGAATATAACTCTTCTCATTCTCATATTTACCTTCTCAAGACTTAATTCAAAATCATTGTGATTACAAACGAATCCTCAAAATAACCCAAAAAGACCTCTTCAACTTTCCTCTTAAACTAACTTTAGTTTGGAATGTAAATTAAGACATGTCATTAGGACATGTAGGATCTCTCAAGGATTAATATATACTTTAGGAATTAATATATATAGAAAGGTGAAACGTAGCCAAAACTTAAAGGAACACACGTAGGATGAAACAAGGAAAAACTGGTCCACCAAACTTCAGGTGTACTGTAGGCACAGGACACCAGACCCAAAGTACTGGGGTTGGGTTTGGGCGCACTACTGGTGCAACACCCTAGGCCCCAAAGTACTAAGGCTGGTTTCGAGCGCACTGTTGGCGCGGCACCCCAGCCCCTCCCAGTGAACCCGATGGATTTTTTTGTTAAAAATTAGGCTTCAAACTCACTTAGAATTGGGTGATTTCTCCTAAACTCTTCTTGATTCTGAAACCCAACCTGAATACATGAAGAATTTCATACAATCCCTTTCAAGAATCACAACTCATACTCGAGATCCTCAACCCAAGAAACTCAAAACCTTCTTTTTTAAAGAATAAAACTAAAATCAAGAACTACTCAATAATCTCTTAATATAACAATGTCATGGAAGATTTAATGATAAATCAGATGTCTGGAGTGAGGACGAACAAGTCCAATACTGTGAGAATCCTTACATACCTGGAAAGAACGATGTTCTTGGCGAAAACCACAAATCTTGAAGAAATCTTGAACTTAGCCCTTTTCTCCTCTTGAAACCTCACTCTAAATCCATGAGTGTTTAGGAATGTGAAAAAAGTGGTCTAAATCATATTAGACCCTTATTTGGGGGAAAACATTTTAGGCCTAATGGAAAAGGAAAAGACAAAAATACCCTTTTCTAAAATGGATGAAATACCTTAAATGAAGAGGTTTCACTCAAACAGCCATAACTTCTTACTCAGAGCTCAAAATTTAGCAAATTTAGTGGTGTTGGAAAGAGGACTCAAAGACCTTCGATTTGATAGGTCATGTACCACCTAACTCTTTATGTTCTAAAAGATATAGTCCATTGAAAATGACCCAAAACAAAAAATAGATGGGTGACTTGCACAAATTTCTCTCTAGTTCTTTTGAAGTTTGAGGTGTTACAATTTTCTATCAGTTGCTGAGGATTATGCTATACTTTACATTCAAGAGTTAGTAAAGTTGCATGGGGTTCCCTTATCCATCATCTCAGATAGGTGTACTTAGTTTACCTCACATTTTTGGAAGACATTTCGAAAAGGACTTGGTACTCAAGTTAAGTTTAGCAGAGTTTTTCACCTGTAGATGGATGGTAAGGCTAAACGAACTATTAAAACCTTGTAGGATATGCTAAGAGTTTGTGTTATTGACTTTAAAGTTAATTGGGATGATCACTTACCTCTAATTGAGTTCTCTTAGTACAACAGTTACTATTCTAGTATTCAGATGGATCTTTTTTAACCTATTTATGGTAAAAAAAAAAAAGTGTAGATATCTTATAGGGTGGTTTGAGATTGGTGAAATGACCCTGATAGGGCCTGAATTAGTTCATGAGGCTACAGAGAAAGTTCAACTTATTCGAAAAAGGTTGAAGTGACTAAGAGTAGATAAAATTTGAATGCAAATGTAAAGAAAAGAGAACTTGAGTATGCTATTAATGATTGGGTATATCTGAAATTTTTGCCCATGAAAGGGGTGATGGGGTTTGTGATATACCGTGAGTTTATGGTATTTTTGATACATTTCACTTTAAGAGTTGTGTATGTCTAGGGCCATATTGTATTAGGAATTAATATTTTTGTGTTATATTTGCAGGAAATAGGCTTGGACGTGGAAATGTGAGATGATAGCTGAAAATCTGCAGAAGGAACCACCCACGGAGGTGACTTACGGACCGTAGGTCTAGTCACGGTCCGTAGATGGGTGGCGTAGATGGAGCATCAAGGAATTCTGACTAAGTGTGGAACTACGGATGCAAGTGACGGATCGTAAGTTGACCCACGGGCCGTCCTGCACGTCTGTCGAATGATTCAGAGAAGTTGAAGTTCCACGATGAAATTCCCAAGTATGGAGCCACGGAAGAGGACCCACGGATCGTAGGTCAACCTATGATTTGTTCTGCACATCCGTTGATTGTATCTGAGGATGAAGGTTCCAGCCTCTGTAAGAAAAAGTCTAAGTGTGGACCAATGGAGGGGACCCGCGGTCCGTAGGTCGAAGTCATTGATCAAAGCCGCGTCCAGAAAGTTTATTTCCTTATTTTGTTTCCTTTTTGTTTAGGACATGTTTTTCTATAAATGGGGCATGTAAACCTCATTTATGGGGGTTAGACACCATTGTATACTTTTAGGTCTGGATATTTTCTTGGGAATTAACTTGCAAACTTTTGTAATTTGATTTCTTAATTTCGGTATAAGATTTTTGCTTTGGAATTCAATTGGAGATTTCGGGTTTCTTCTACTCTAAACGTAAGTTCATGAATTCTTATCATCAAAACATGAACTGTGTTCTTTCAAGCATGAGTAGCTAAATCCACAACTAGGGTTGTGGGAACCATGAGTAATTAACAACGTATGAATAATAACTAAGTAATTCTTCAATAGTATTGATGCATGCATAGATAATTATTTTGCTTAGAAGTCTTTTTAACGAGTGCACGCGTTAGAACTTGCCTTGTTGCTACTTGCCGGACCAAGGAGGTAGTTAATAAGAAAAGAATTATCAACAGAGATTTAGTGTGATACTATCTAATAGTCTAACGTCAATTGGTGCAAAGGTGAAAACTAAGCCATACATTGATGTGATGTCTAAGCTGAGGTAAAGGTAAGGGTTAGTAAATTATACACACGTAGCCGGATAAAGGTGCGGGATGAAATTCCCTATTTGGAGGACCAATCACTTAGGGATACCTAACTTACCAACTTTGCATGTAAAACACTAGGAAAGGATTACTATTATTAGGATTACCGCATTAAGAGCTTATGGGGAACACATACACCCTAGTTTCTCTCTTTTATTAATAACAACAAAGCTTGAATCTTTCTCATTTGATACTTGATCAATAATCGATT
>JAJOOO010005780.1:0-32870 GCA_029582685.1 Solanum piurae
TTGTTTTCTTGGAAATACTTTGACTAATTTGATATAATCGTGGGTTAAAGTAAAGTCTAAACCATTTTCCTTGTGGGATCGACCCCAACCTACAAGTTGGGTTCTTTACTTGATAACGATCGCTTACACTTCTTTAGGGAGGTGTAATTTGAGCGTATCACCTGTAGGGGTGTCCATAGAGCCTTACCAGTAACCCCCTCTAGGACATAACCCAAGTGGAGACCACAAACAGTTTCACGGTCCGTTGTCCTTCACACGGGCCATGGTAGGGCTCGTGGACTCAGACCCTCAGCTAGTAGTCACCAAGTTCAAACCACGACCGACTTCACGGTCCATGGTCCCTTTCACAGTCCATGAAGGTGGCCGTGGTCAACCCATCTGTAGTTTAAGTCAGGGTTATTTCGCTCATTTCTTTATTCGTTGGACACCTAAACTACGTCGTTTTAACCCTAAACTACGTGGTTTTGATTAGTTTTAGCCTAGAAACATAACTAGAATTTACCCAAGTCAAATCCTTATTCAAAACTTAGAAAATTATAAGCGAAAGAAGAGAAAAAGGCGACCAACCCTAAGTACAAGAACGCATCAAGTTTCCTCCAGTTCCAGCCCAAAAATTGAAATATTTCTCTGTGAAATTTGTCACCCGGTATGTGGGATTTCACTAGTGGGTTCCTTTCTCCCATTAGATCCCTAGAATTCAGTCAGATTCTTGATTCCCTATTACTAACTAGACATAGGGTGTCTAGAACTTCAGCAGATTATCATGAATTAGTTATTTATATGTTTCAAATCAGATTATGATGTTATTACTTCGTTTATTGCATGAATTTCAGAACCCTAGCTATGTATTTCTTTATTTCTTGAATTAAACATGCTAGGTCAGATATTTTAGTGTTTCAGATATACATAATTCAGTCTTGAATGTGTCATTATAAGTATATAAATGTGCATTCTCAATTTGCATGTCAATTTTGAGCTATCCAGTATATTACAGAAATTCAATCAAAATGTGTTGATCATTTAATCTATAGGGAGTAATATAATATCAAGTTGGACTAGGGTTAGTCATCCATATAGTACCAGAACTACGAGCCACGTAGGTTGTGAGTCCCCTATATGAGAATCATTTTTAGTGATCATGCCAGCATGCCTCTATACCTCTGCAGGGTATATTGGGTCCTCTCGATGAGGCGTATACATCGGACTCCACATTTAGCTGATGTGGTTTTATTATTGGTTATTAGTAGCTTCCACAGCTCAGTCAGACTCTATTGCATTGACTATTTTTAGTATTGTCAGTATTCAGTCTCAGTATGTTATAAATTGGTCATTGCATTTAGTTAGCTCAGTATTCAGTATTTGTATCATGTTCGGATTATGCACTTGCTTTATTGCTTCTTCAGTTATATATTTTTTTTAGCTTTACTCTATCCTGCATGCTCAGTACCTTTCAAGTACTGACACATATATTGCGCTATATTTTCTCGTGATGTAGGTTCAGGTCTCCAGTAGTTAGATCACGCTAAGAACGGTTCCCGATCTCCAGTTCAGCGGTATCAGCGGTGACTCCTCAATCTTTGAGGACAATAGTCATGTTGTCTTCTCAGTATTTTAGTCCTTTAGTTTCAATTTTGCTAGACTTAGCTGGGGCATGTCCCCGCATTTCTAGTTAGTTAGAGGATATTTTCAGATATAGTTAGATTCAGCTTAGGTATTGAGTTTGGACTTTCTTTTGTATTAAACACTCAGATTATATATTCAGTTTTAGTATATGGCTATTCCCCATCATTTCAGTTTTATTTATAATTTAGCTTTCGCATAAGTTATTATTATCCTTAGTATGCTCATGTTATGGCAGCAGGGTTACCTTGGGTTCACTTGTAATCCTAGGTCCCGTGTCTGTGTCTTGGGGGTAGCTCGGTGCGTGAGAAACTTGGTATAAGAGCACTAGGTTTAAGAGTCCTAGGATGTCATTAAAGATGCACTAAGTAGAGTCATTTTCATGCGTGTGAAGTGCACCACAACTAATGAGAAGGAGGCTACAAGGTGTTTTAAGAAAAAATTTCATTTTCTTGTTCCTCTTATCGTGCGTAAGGTATGATCTAATTCCATTTTAACTCGACCTTCTACATTTTAGTGATCATGCCTCCTCGTAGAACTAATGCCAGGAATGCAAATGCAGCTTCTCCAGTCCCTGATCAAGAAGTTTCGAATGTAGAGTTCTGGAACGCCATTTAGATGTTGGTTTAGAGTGTGTCCAATCAGAATACCCAGCGGCCTCCAGTTCCAGAAAATGCTAATATTGGGTCAACTACAACTAGAGTGCGAGATTTTGTTAGGATGAATCCGCCAGAGTTCTTAGGATCATAGGTTGGAGAAGACACCCAAAACTTCATTGATAAGGTCAAGAAGATCTTTGAAGTGTTGTAGGTAACTGGGAATGATCGGGTAGAGTCATCATCCTACCAACTTAAGGATGTAGCTCATATATGGTATACTCAGTGCAAGGAGAACAGGGGTACAAATGCAGCTCCTATCTTTTGGGATTGCTTTATTGATACCTTTTTGGATAGGTTTTTCCCAAGAGATCTAAGGGAGGAAAAATCTCATGAATTTATGAACTTAAGGCAAGGTAGCATGACAGTCCAAGAGTATGGGCTCAAGTTTACCCAACTCTCTAGGTATGATCCTCACATGGTACCTGATTCCAGGGCTCAGATGAATAAGTTTCTATATGGAGTGTCAGACTTGGTGAAGACAGAGTGTAGAAATGCTATGTTGCTGAAAAATATAAGCATCTCTAGGCATATGAATCATGCTCAGCAGGTTGAGGGTGATAAGCTTAAGGAACAGGCCAAGGAGAGCAAGAAGGCTAGGACTGAAAACTATGAGTATTCTCAACAGAAATAGGGTGGTGGAATTCGCTCGCAAGGGAAACATAAATATTCAACTCCAGCACCTTCATCAACTCGTGTTTCATCCTCCAGGTTCAGTAATGATAAGAAAAGTAGGGCATCAGGCTCTAAGTCTCAAGGGAGTGTTACAGGTACCAAAACCTACCCGACTTGCCCTAAGTGTGGTAAGAACCATTCAGGCAAGTGCCTTGTAAGAAAATAAAGATGCTTTGGGTATGGTCAGTCTGGTCACAGATTGAGGGAATGTCCTTCTAAATAGGGTCAAGGAGGTAATGCTTATCGAGCCCAGTCTACAACTTCAGCAAAACTAGTAGGTCACCCGATTCAGCAGGGTAACTCTTTTAGTATAGGTGGCGGACAACACCAAAATAGGCTCTATGATCTTTAGGCTCGCCAGGATCAGGAAGATTCTCCTGATGTAGTCACTGGTACGTTACAAGTCTTTGATCTCGATGTTTATGCTTTGTTATATCCAGGGGCTACTCTTTCCTTTGTAACTCCTTATATAGCAGTTAAGTTTGATGTTAGTCCAAAAACTCTCTCAGAACCTTTCTCAGTCTCTACTCCAGTTGGTGACCCAGTCATAGTTAGACGGGTATAAAGAAATTGCCTTGTCACAGTCTCTCAGAAAGTCACCTCAGCTAACCTTGTAGAGTTAGAAATGGTAGACTTCGATGTCATTCTAGGCATGCATTAGTTACATTCCAATTATGCCTTAGTCGATTGTAGAACTAGGATTCTTCATTTTTAGTTTCCAGACAAACCAATCTTAGAATGGAAGGGTAGTAGCTTAGCGCCTATGGGTAATTTTATTTCTTACCTTAAGGCCAGAAAAATGATCTCTACCACATAGTTTGGGTTAAGGATTCAAGCTCCGAAACCCCAACTCTTGAGTCAGTTCCAGTGGTTAGTGAATTTCCAGAAGTGTTTCCTGAATTTCTTCTCAGTGTTCCTCCTAATAGGAAAATTGACTTTGGAATTGATCTCCATCCAGATACACAGCCTATTTTTATTCCTCCTTACAGAATGGCTCCATCTGAGCTTAAGGAATTGAAAGAGCAGTTGAAAGACCTTCTAGATAAGGGCTTCATCAGACCTAGTATTTCATCATGGGGTGCACCAGTGTTGTTCGTAAAGAAGAAAGACGATTCTCTCAGAATGTGCATTGACTATAGGGCAGTTGAACAAGGTCACAATTAAGAATAATTATCCCATCCCCAGGATTGATGACTTGTTTGACCAGCTTCAGGGTTCTAGTCATTTCTAAAAGATAGACCTAAGATCGGGTTATCATCAGCTTAAAGTCAGAGATAGTGACATTCCAAACAAAGCCTTCAGGACTCGGTATGGTCATTATGAATTTGCATATATGTCATTTGGACTAACCAGTGCTCCTGCAGCTTTCACGGACTTAATGAACAGAGTTTTCAAGCAGTACTTGGACTTGTTCGTTATCGTATTTATTGATGATATCCTCATTTACTCAAGGAATGAGTAAGAACATGCAAGTCATTTGAGAGTTGTTCTGCAAACTCTCAAAGATCGCCAGTTATTCGCCAAATTTATCAAGTGCGCGTTTTGGTTGCAGTCAGTTGCTTTTCTTGGGCATATAGTGTCTATTGAAGGGATTCGAGTAGATTCCCAAGAAATAGAGGAAGTGAAACAATGGCGCATACCTACCTCTCCTACCGATATATCAGAAGTTTCTTAGGTCTAGTGGGTTATTACAGAAGGTTCATGGAAGGATTTTTCATCTATAGCCTCACCATTGACTAGGTTGATTCAGAAGATGGTCAATTTTTAGTGGTCAGATGATTGTGAGAAAAGCTTCGCAAAATTGAAAACTAGGTTAACTACACCTCCTAATTTGACTCTACTAGAGGGTTCAGACGGTTATGTGATTTATTGTGATGCATCAACAGTCGACCTAAGTTGTGTGTTGATGCATCGAGGTAAAGTTATAGTTTATGCTTCCAGACAACTTCAGATCATTGAGAAGAATTAGCCGAATCATGACCTCGAGCTTGCGGCGGTGGTGTTTGCACTAAAGATTTGGAGAAACTACTTGTATGGTATTCACGTAGATGTGTTAACAGACCATAAGAGCCTTCAGTATGTGTTCACCAAGAAAGAGTTGAATATTAGCCAGAGGAGGTGGTTAGAGTTTCTCAAAGATTATGATATGAGCGTGCATTACCATCCGGGTTAGGCAAATGTAGTAGAAAATGCTCTTAGCAGATTATCCAAGGGAAGTGTAGCACATGTTGAAGAAGGAAGAAATGAGCTAGAAAATGATGTTCACAGACTTGGTCGCCTAAGAGTTCGTCTTACGAGCATATCAGATGATGGTGTAACGGTTCAGAATGTGGCAGAATCTTGTTTGATAGTGGAAGTTAAGGAAACGCAAGACAGTGATCCGATATTACTTGAACTCAAGGGTTCAGTCCACCAACAGAGAGTTGAGATTTTCTCCCATGGGGATGATGGTGTGCTTCGCTACCAAGGTCGATTATGTGTTCCTAAAGTGGGTGAGTGGAGACAGAAGATCCTTGGAGAAGCTTATAACTCCAGATATTCTATCCATCCAGGCGCTACTAAGATGTACCGTGATCTGCGGGAAGTCTATTGGTGGAATGATATGAAAAGAAATATAGCAGATTTTGTGGCTAAGTGCCCTAATTGCCAGCAAGTCAAGGTAGAACATCAAAAACCAGGAAGTATGAATCAAGAGATTGACATTCCTACTTGGAAGTGGGAAGTGATCAATATGAACTTCATCACAGGTTTACCTCGTACTCGAAGACAGTATGACTCCAGTTGGGTGATAGTTTACAGAGTTACTAATTTTTCTCGCTTTTTGGCGGTCAAGACTATAAATTCGGCGGAGGACTACGCCAAGCTTTATATTAATGAGATTGTGAGGTTGCATAGGGTTCCTTTGTCTATCATCTCATATAGAGGTCCTTAGTTTACATTTCAGTTCTGGAAGTCATTTCAGAAAGGTCCTGCTACTCAGGTTAATCTTAGCATAGCATTTCATCCACAGATGGATTGTCAGGTAGAGTGTACCATTCAGACCTTAGAGGACATGTTGAGAGCTTGTGTGATCGATTTCAAGGTTAGTTGGGATGATCACCTTCCTCCTATATAGTTTTCCTACAACAATAGTTACCATTCCAGCATTGAGATGGCCCGTTTTGAGGCATTGTGTGGGTGTAGATGCATATTTACTGTTGGTTGGTTTGGAGTAGGTGAAGGAGACTTGATAGGGCTTAAGACAGCCCAGAGTCGCCAGAAGTCTTATGCATATGTGAGAAGAAGGGAACTAGAGTTCCAAATTGATGATTGGGTTTTCTTGAAAATGTCACCTATGAAGGGGGTGATGAGATTTGGAAAGAAAGGGAGACTCAGTCCCAGATACCTAGGGCCTTACCGGATCTTGAAAAGGATTGTTAACGTTTCTTATGAGCTAGAGTTGCCAGTAGAATTAGCAGCAGTCCAGTCTTTCACATTTCACTATTGAAGAAGTGTGTCGGTGATCCAGCATCCGTAGTGCCATTAGAGAGTGTCGCTGTAAAAGAAAGCCTTTCTTATGAGAATGTACCAGTTGAGATTCTTGATCGTCAGGTTAGAAGGTTGAGAAACAAGGAAGTCGCTTCAGTCAAGGTTTGGTGGAAGAATCTGTCTGTAGAGGGAGCTACTTGGGAAGTAGAAGCAGCCATGAAAGCCAAGTACCCTCATCTTTTTCCTTCTGATTCCACTCCAGCTTGAGGTAATAATTCCTCTTCAGTTTTTCAGTTATTCATGCGTGAATTCAGTCTTAGTATCATGATCGTTCAATCTGTACTTGCATTTTCAGTGTATTTGCATGTTTTTGGGAACTCAGTTTAGTTAGAAATCAGCCTTCAGTGTTTAGTTGTAGGGTTGCAACTCATTCTCTCCATTTCAACTAGTTTAGTCCTCATTCGAGGACGAATGATCCCAAGGGGAGATATTGTAGTACCTCAAAAACCAGACCCAAATTTTATTTGCAGAAAAATACTTGAAGTAGTGAACCACGGTAGGGTTCACGGACCGTGAAAGGGTCCATGGTCCGTAGACTTGACTGTGGTCTGGACTTGGAAGTCACCAGTCCCAGACATTAGACCACGAGCACCTTCACGGTCCGTGGTGGTGCCCATAGAGTCGAGGCAGTGAACCTCCCTAGACAGCCCCTTAGACCCCCACACTTAAGTGAGGACCACGAGGACCTTCACGGTCCGTGGTCCTTCACATTGCCCGTGGCGGTGTCCGTGGAGCCTTACCAGTAAGCCCCCTAGCCAGTCCCTCCATACCACAGCCCAAGTGGAAACCACATACACTTTAACGGTCTGTGGTGCTTCACACGGGCCTTGGTAGGGCTCATTGACTCAGATCCTCAGCTAGTAGTCACCAAGTCCAGACCACGACCGACGCCATGGTCCATGGTCCCTTTCACGATCCATGAAGGTGGCCATGGTCAGCCCGTCTACAGTTTAAGTCAGGGTTATTTCAGTTTTTTCCTTTTTCGTTGGACACCTAAACTACGTCGTTTTAACCCTAAACTACGTGGTTTTGATTATATTTAGCCTAGAAACATAACTAGAACTTACCCAAGTTAGATCCTTAGTCAAAACTTAGAAAATTTGAAGCGAAAGATGAGAACTAGGCGACCAACCCTAAGTTCAAGAACGCAACAAGTTTCCTCCAGTTCCAGCCCCAAAATTGAAAGATTTTTCCATGGAATTTGTCACCAGGTATGTGGGATTTCCCTAGTGGGTTCCTTTCGCCCATTAGGTCCCTAGAATTCAGTCAGATTCTTGATTCCCTATTATTAACTAGACCTAGGGATTTTAGAACTTCAGTAGGTTATCATGAATGAGTTATTTATATGTTCCAAATCAGATTATCATGTTATTACTTCTTTTATTGCATGAATTTCAGAACCCTAGCTATGTATTTCTTTAGTTCTTGAATTACACATGCTAGGTAAGATATTTTAGTATTTCAGATATATATGCTTCAGTCTTGAATACGTGATTATCAGTATATAAATGTGCATTCTCAGTTTGCATGTCAATTTTGAGCTATCAAGTATATTACATAAATTCAGTCTAAATTTGTTGATCATTTAATCTATTGGGAGTAGTATAATACCGAGTTGGACTAGGGCCAGTCACCCATATAGTCCCAGAACTACGAGCCATGTAGGTTGTAAGTCCCCTTTGTGGGCATCATTTTAATGATCACGCCAGCATGTCTCTATACCTCTGGCAGGGTATATTGGGTCCTCTCAATGGGGCATATACATCAGACTCTACATTTAGCTCATCTGGTTTTATTATCGGTTATTAGTAGCTCCCACTGCTCAGTCAAATTCTATTACATTGACCATTTTCAGTACAGTCAGTATTCAATCTCAATATGTTATAAATTTGTCATTGCATTCAGTTAGCTCAGTATTCAGTATCTATATCATGTTCGGATTATGCACTTGCTTTATTGCTTGTTCAGTTATATGTTTATTTCAGCTTTACTCTATCGTGCATGCTCAGTACCTTCCAAGTACTGACGCATATATTGTGCTACATCTTTTCGTGATGTAGGTTTAGGTTCCCAACAGTCAGATCATGCTTAGAACGGTTCCCGATCTCCAGTTCAGTAGTATCAGCGTTGAGTCCTCATTCTTCGAGGACAATAGTCATGTTATCATTTCATTATTTTAGTCCTTTAATTTTTGTTTTGCTACACTTAGCTGGAGCATATCCCAGCATTTCTAGTCAGTTAGAGGCTATTTTCAGACATAGTTAGATTCAACTTAGTTATAGAAATTGGTCTTTCTTTTGTATTAAACTCTTAGATTATATATTTAATTTTAGTATATTAGTATTACCCATCATTTCAGTGTTATTTATGATTTAGATTCCGCATCAATTATTATTATCCTTAGTATGCTCATGTCATGCCATCAGGGTTAGCTTGGGATCATTTGTGATCCTAGGTCCCGTGTCTGCGTCTCGGGGGTAGCTCGGGGTGTGACAAGAAGGCTCGTCGAGGGTTTCTCATCTTGAAATCATTGGATCATGTATTGTAAATTTTGAAATAATTTTACATCATTCTTTACTTTAGTGGAGTTACTTTCAGTCCTTTTGTTTAATTATTTATTTTATTCTGCTTTACTACATACCGTGTATTCCATAACGTCATTGGATGTTGCACCATTTCATGATATTGATACATATATTCAGGATCATCAACATGTGCTTATTTGAGATCACATTATCCGCTCGTCAACTTTTGGTGTGGCCTCCTTAGTTTTGGGAGGACTCCAGTCAGTAATTGCTTTAGTAGTATTGATTAAGTTAGTCGCGGGTCTTATCCCAACACCTATCTTTTGATAGTATAGGCCTCATAGAATACATAGTTAGTAAGTCTTTTTATTTTCTTTTTTCAGATGTTTTGTTAAAACATGATTATTTATACTTGGTATTTTCAAACAACTTTAAGATTCAGGTCAATGCTTTAAATGTTCTTCAGTTTTAAGCTTATAAATGTTTGGGTTAGTTTTCTTCTAAGTAGCCAGCCAGGATAAGGGTTCTCTTGGGGATCGTCAATGGTTTCGAGCAAAAAATTTGGTTCCAAACTAAAAACTCAACACTCTACGACACTTATGCTTCTCTTCCAGTTGAATATTAATGAAAAAAAAACGAACAGATAATTCTCAAACATTCCAGCCATAACAACAACAAGAAAACACCTTTAAAATCCCAACTTAATATAACAATCCAAATACGATTTTTTGACCGTCCAATTGTATGTCTTTGCTTACATAGCGCAAGTATTACTTTTATTCACTCAACTAAATATGAAGAGTGATATTACTACCTCAAAATAGTATCAAGACACCAAATAAAAGAAATTCCTTCTCATTGAAGGATCCTCCAACACACAAGCAAAGAGGAGGCAACAAGTAACACAACTTCTATGAGATTTCTAGCAATGAATCTCCTTGAAATCTTGTAGTTTTTTATATTTGGTTGAAGGGGAACTCTTAGAGAGAGTTTAGAAGTGTGTAATATTCTGAATTGGGAAAAACAAATGACTCAAAACGAAGATGAATTGTAATATATACCTCATAAAATCTCCACCAACTTAAGGGGCCCACCCTATAGTCTACATGTGCAGTCTCACTACAATATGAATATCTCTGTAGTGCGATTTCATATCGACAAACAGTTTAATGCATTGGAAACTAGAATCTTAGACCATCAATTTATATATTGTTGGTTCTCTAACTCTTTGTATATAGGGATATATGCTTGTTCAAAGATAGGCTATATGGGGCAGTTTTGGAAAACTTTGTCTTAATAAACCTCTAACTTGAACTTTTTGTGTTACGGCTTTCCTTGTCCTAAAACATGGTTTTTGAACTTCAAATACTTCCATATACATTTCTTATTAAAATTATTGATTTATATGCTCATTTCCATTTGTTGACGTCAACTTAGTAGCACATGTACTAGTAGTTCTGGGGTGTTACAATAGAGTTCAGTGTACTAATCCCACACCGAAAAGAGAGTGTCCTACTTACCAAGGTAAGGACCTTAATTATGAGCTTATGTGGATTCACTATCTAGAGTCAATTAAGACTAAGTCCTATGGGGGCACGTAATTCTAGGACTTGGATAATCACCACTAGTCCAACTCAGCTCTAAGTAAACTCTCAACTGAAAACAAGAATGATAATAATCATATTCATAATATTTGAAACAGTAAGAATCTAGTAATATCAAATTATTCATAAAATCTCATAGTCATAAGCATAGCTCCTTTAAAGTCATAATTCATAACATATTCTTTAATATACTTAATCAAGAGCATCTAAATCATGATAATCTTCATAACGAGGAGTACTTCAATTGGAAGCACCATAATTTCATATAACATGTTGATACTTTTTTTGAAAGCATACCTCATTCATAAAATGCTTCATAACATAATGCATGTATATCATCATAGCTTGATTCATAAACATAAAATAATTGTGTAGCATGGTTTCATAAAAAATATCATTAAAGATATTGAATTATGATCAAATCATGCATAATAATATCAATGATGATGAATAAACTTAAAAACAATTGAACCCATAAGAAAATCATGACACACTAGAATGGGGTGAGAATCATAATTGAAAATTTTAGGTTTCTTTAGGACTCAATGGGTGTAGAATAAGCCATTGATGAAGTTTCCACAAACTTTGATGAAATTGTAATTCAAATTTGGAAGAGGAGACTTGAAACCCTTGGAGCTTTGTAATCCTTATTATTCCTTGGGAGATAATACTTGAGCGAGAATTTGGAGTTTTAGAGAATGAGGGTGAATAGGGTGGATAGGGTCTTAGGAAAATTGGTTATACTCTTCAAACTAGTCTTAAAACGATATCGTATAGAAATTAAAAGAGTAGGGAAATACCCAAATAACCCTAAGAAAATAACTACCAGACATTTGTCTGAACACCTTCTACGGTCCGTAGATGCTTTTACAGACCGTGTTGTCCGTCTGTCAATGAACTGACTGAAAGTCAAAGCCTCTGACTATAATCCATGACACTCTTTCACGACCCGTCATTCCTTATACTACCCATATAACTTCCTTGTGGAATGGGTCTGAAGAATAGTCCTGGGTCATCATGCTTTGAACCACGAACACTAAGTACAAATCATGTTTCCTTTTACGACCCATATTAGCCAGCCGTATAACCCAATAATGAAATCATCAAATCTTTGAGGGATAACTACGACACACCATCTATGAGTCGTAGAACTAAGTACAACTTGTAAAGTCTAGTCATAGAACTCAAGGTACAAAAATCACTTAGTCCTTAAGACTACATCTACGAGACCCAATTACAATTTGTGTTCCTAACAATGGGTTGTAAGGGTGACCCGTACAACTAGATCTGAGACTTCACATTTTTCAGAAATTTGAAGGCATCAACCACAGGTTTCCACGAGCCATGAAACTATGTATTGCCTGTAAACCCAACTTATGAACCACTACACCAACAATAGAATTATATTTCATTTGCGCTCATCATCTCAATTGTTCATAAAATGTTTGAGTACATCAAAACTAAAAGGAAGGAAACTGTTTTAGGAAGATTAGAAAACATCAGACTTCTGGTTTAATAAATCAATGGAAAAACTCAATTGAGGTACACACAGGCAGTCCAAAATTTTAAAAAATTATATCATTAGTTAACCACTAATTTTTTTTAAATATTCACCACATCTCTAAAGAATAAAAATGACAAAATTGAGAAGTAAAGATAATTTCGAAGTCATTACATTGAATTGTGGAAGAAAATATAAATGAACTGATTCATCTACACTCAACCCATTTAAGCCCAAAGTAAACCTGGACGGGTTATGACCCAACCCAATTTTTATTTCAACCCATTTTTAAATCTACAATTTCAACTCAACCCACCCATTTGACACCCCTACTCCTAACAAACCGTCAGCAAATAATCTGACGGAACCTAGATAATCGACCAAATAACTCGAACGAAATCTTTAACTCGATTTCAAATGGGTGTCTGTCGCTTTGTTTTGACACCATACGAATAAGAAAATAAATCCACTATGAGAATTGAAAAAGAATGAAGGTATTTATGAAGAGACTTCTTTTTTTCTTCATCAAACATGTCGACGTAATTAGTGTGAAGGTGAGCCTATGCTAATAATGTTAATACTTAGTATTGTATAAAGTTTCTATGACAAAAACTTATAGGGAGTATACATATATACACAAAGTAGTGGAAGAAGAATTTTACCAATCAAATCCACCATACAACCAATAAAAAATTCTCTAGAAAAAAGTTCACAGATTTGGTGAGCCTCCTTGCTTTCTAGAGGATTTTACATATATTTGTTTGTCATTGTTGAGTTGTCGTGTGTTTTGTCCTGACATATATCCTAGTATTAGAGGTTTCATAGATAGTTAGAGTTGAGAACTCTCTCAGTATTTCCCTTTTATTTTGAGATGTTTTGCAAATAGTCTTATTTATAACAATGAGTACTTTCAGACATCCTTAGTGAGTTTTACTTTGAGATTGATTTCTATTCTAAGGCTATTATTGTTTGAGTGAGTCTTCTTCTAAGTAGTCAGTTGGGCCAAGGATTTTCTTGGGGATCAGAAATGATTCTCGAATGTTGGCCACGTCTAGGGTGTAGGCTTGGGGCATGACAAACTTGGTATCAGAGCATAGAGTTCAAGAGTCCTAGGGTGCCTATGAGGTCATTTCTAAAAGAGTCCTTCTTATCCGTGTGAAGTGCGGCACATCTTTAAGTGGAAGGCTACAACATTTAGAAACGTTTTACTTTCTTCTTACTCATGTTCGTGCAATAGAGTTCAATTCAATATAATTTGTTCTAATCCATGCGTATGCGTGTCTTTTTAGATCATGCCTTTACGAGGAGATGTTCAAGGATATCCTGTTAAGAGGAATGCTAATCCTCAAGGTTAAGAGGCTCCCAATGCACAAGAAGTGCAACCCCCTTAGAGAGATATCATTACTGCTAAGTTCAAAAATGATATTCATATGCTAACTCAGGTTGTGGAAAATCAGGCTAGTCAACAAAGAGCGGGTTGCCAGAATATAGCTGATACATCGAGAATTCGTGAATTCTTGAGAATGAATCCCCTAGAGTTCATTAGGTCAAAGCTCAATGTGGATCCAGAAAACACTGTGGATGAGCTTTAGAATGTGTTTAGGGTGATACATGGTGTTGATAGTGAGGGTGTGGAGTTGGCTACATACTAACTCAAAGGTGTTGCCATGATATGGTACGACTAGTGGAAAAAGACTGGAGTAGAAGGTGCACAACCCTTAGGTTGGGCAGCCATTGAGAATGCTTTGTTAGGGCGTTTCTTCCCCCTAGAGTTAAGGGAAACAAAGGTAAGAGAGTCTATCAGTGTGTAAGAGTACAACCGTAAGTTCACTCAACTGTCCCGCTATGCTCTGAAAATGGTGGTTGATATGAGGAGTAGAATAAGTTAGTTTGTGTCTGGGCTATCCCAATTATCTTATTAGGAGGGGAAAGAAACAATGTTGATGGGTGATATATGTCACGATCCGAGTCTAAAACCTAGGCGTTGCTGACACTCGAGAACATTTGATGATCCCCAAGCAAACCCTCATCCTGGATGACTATAAGTGGAAGACTAAGTCAAGCATATAAAAGCTCAAAACTGAATAAAATTCATTGAACTAAAATACAAAGTTGTAACTCAAACGATTAACTCTGAGTATAATATGATATTCAACTAGCCAGAAATAGGCAACTCAAGTCTTTAAAACATTTAACATAATAAATGAAACAGACTTCTCAAACTCTATTGTCCATCTATGAAGCCTTTAAATGATAAAGATGGAAGTCGGGACAAGAACCACGACATCTAGACAAAACTAAAAAGTAAATGGAATCATGCGGAAGCAAGCAGGCTCACCAAAGCTAACTCAAACTGCAAGTGGTATAGCCGAAGCTTCTTTTGATGACCCTGAATACATGTATTTGCATCATAAAGATGCAGGCCAAATAGCGTCAGTACATGGAATGTAAGAGCATGTAAGGGGAATTCTAAATCATAAATATAAGCTTGAATTGATGAAAAAGAAATATAGTTACCGTTTGTCAACTCATTCAACTCAATTCGACTCAACTCAAAGAACATAGTTCAACTCAACTCAGAGAGAATAGGGCTAAAATCAACAATAAGATTCTCAACTCTGTGAGACATAGTTCAACTCAACTTAGAGAAATAGAGATCAACTCTACAATAAGATACTCAACTCTTTGAAACATAGTTCAACTAAACTTAGAGAAATAGGGATCAACTCTACAATAAGATACTCAACTCTATGAAACATAGTTCAACTAAACTTAGAGAAATACGGATCAACTCAAAAATAAGATACTCAACTCTGTGAAATATAGTTCAACTCAACTCAGAGAAATAGGGCTCAACTCAACAATAAGATACTTAATTTTCTGAAACATAGTTCTACTCAACTCAGAGAAATAGGACACAACTCAACAATAAGATACGCAACTCTGTGAAACATAGTTCAACTCAACTAAGAGAAATAGGGTTAAACTCAACAATAAGATACTCAACTCAATATAAAGCAACAATAAAAGATGCAATATATGGAAAGCTTTAAAAAAGCAAATAGCAGATCAATGTATTGAAGAATACAATAATAATTTAGTTTGTATATAAAAATACAAAATATATGTCATGCCCCAAGCCTACACCCCGGACGTGGCTGACACTCGAGACCATTGTTGACCCCAAGGAAACCCTTATCCTGGCTTACTTACTTAGGGGAATACTTTATGCATTCAGAAAAGAACTTAAATGCAAGATGACTCAACTGTTAAATAAAATAACCAAGAATGTTTAAAGGTCAAACATTCAACTTGGCCAAAATGGCAACTTAAGTCTTAACATATGAAATAATAACGTAAAGACAACTGACTACTAACTGTCTATGAAGCCTCTAAAACAAAGAGGCATGTCGGGAAAGGACCCCCGATCATCCTAACAACTGAAAGGTTAAAGAATTGTGAAAAAGAACCTTCAGAAAGCAAGGAGGCTTACCAACTGACTCCGAGTGCTCAACCTGATCAACGAGGCACTTGATGTTGATCTTGGTTACCTGCGTCTGCATCATAAGACGATGCAGGAAAACTGACATCAGTACATTGAATGTACGAGTATGCAAGTTGGAATGCTAAACACAACTTCAACTTGAAAAGGATCTGAAAGGACTATTTACCTTGGCTTAACTCAACTCATGAATAACTCAACTCAAAATGAAGTGTAAAACAACATTAATAGTGCAATTTATACAAAGCATTTAGAACAGTAAATAACAACTCAATTTGTTAAACATATGCAATAACAAACTCAGCTTTACTCATATTTCAAAGTAATTTATTTTTTGTGGGAGTTTCTCTAACCGACAACCACCACTATGAGCCTAAGTGATGATACATCGTCTTGCCAACGCTGCCAGAATTGTCCTATACTTTGCTATCATACAGAACGCCTTAACTAAGTGGATCCATTAGTCTATGCTAAAATCATCTTACGAAGTCATCTAAAAAGTATGATCCTTTACTACCCATGATGGCTACATGGTGTATGGAGACTTGAGTTAGTATGAACTCACATCCCCATATCGGTGCTCAATTCTACTCCCAAAATATACTTAGCTCATATGTTTTTAAAACAAACTTCTCTCTTTGGTTTGAGATAATTACTCAAAACTAAGCTTGAAAGCTCTCTTGAAAATCGCTGTTTCTCTTTGTTTTTCAAATGTGAAAATATTTTAAACTCTTGGGAATACTTTGTTCCCTAAAAACTTTTGGAGAAATGATTTCAAATCTTTACTCTTTGGTTAACTTAAAACTTAAGTCTTAGAATAAAGTTAAAATGTTTGTGAAAAACTTTTGAAAAAATTTAATGAACTTGTCTTGACTTACTTTTTAACTTCTAAACTTGACTCTTAACTTTCCTTGAATTGAATTATGGATTCAAGGATTGTGATTTCTGATAGGAAGGATCTCATCATGTTTGGGAGTGTTTTTAGATAGCTTAACATGAGAAAAGATAAAAAAAATCAATGTCTGAAAGCAGGTTCGCGACACAGAGATGTATTTAAATTTTTGGTCAGGAATATACTTTTGAGGCAGAACGATTTGTGACCGCTCCGTGATGCGAAAGGATTTTTCCCAAATCTGGGGAGCAGGTCCACGACAAGAAGCCAGTGCCCATATTTTCCCGACTAATTTCCTTCTTCATTTTCCAGCCCCAATTAACCCTAACTAGGTTCTTTTTCCCAAATTCTTTTTAGATACAGATACCCAACAAATGTACATAAGAACCTAACTCCAAACAACTCAATAATTTGACTTAAAGATCTCAGAAACTTCTCAATCTTAGGCCAATTCAAGAACGACATCAAATTCAAGAATAAATATCAAGAACATCAACTTTTAAACTCTTTTAGGATGAATTCACGCTGAAATAAACATGTTTGGAACATGGGTGAACGAACCCAGCGTTATGAAATCCTCACATACCTTGTAAGATTAATTTCTTGGCGAAATCCACCGCCAAATCGCACGATCTTGGCGAATCTTAAGCTTTTCTTGTCCTATCTCCTCTTTTCTCCAAGCCCTAGCTTGAATTTCCAATTCCTCTAAACTGACCAAATTCTGATTTGACCCTTAATTAATTCACTAAAACGAATTAAATTAATTGGGTAAGGAAAAGACCAAACTACCCTTCCAAAAATGGCTATCTCCAATTCTTTAACTTCTTCCTAGTTATTTCAATTTGCGAGATGTTATAATATCTCCCCCTTGGGAAAATTCTCCCTCGAATGAGATTACTCTTACTAGGCTAAGAGTGTAACATGCAACATTCAGCTCAAACACCCAATCTAACAATGCAATTACAACATGCTAACTTACAAATAAAAAGCCAAGAAAATTATTAGTAACTTAATTTGGAACTTCTCCATATTCGAAGAGATGTGGATATCTCTTCTTCATATCCTCCTTAGCTTCCGAAGTAGCTTCCTCAGCAAATTGATTTCTCCAAAGGACTTTGACTGATGCTACTTCCGTAGTTCTCAACTTGCAAACTTGGCGATCTAAAATTTGAATCGTAATCTCTTCATAGGATAGGCTATCCTTGATCCCAATATCTTCGGTGGGTATGATTAATGAAGGAACTCCCATGCACTTCTTTAACATGGAGATGTGAAAAACTGGATTAACCACTGCTAACTCTTGTGGTAGCTCCAAATCAGAAGCTACATTACCTACCCTTTTCGATATTCTGTAAGGGCCAATATACCGGGGACTAAGCTTCCCCTTTGTACCAATTCTCATCATGGGTGAAACTTTCAGGTATACTGAATCATCTACTTCAAACTCTATCTCCATTCTCCTTACATGAGTGTAGGATTTCTGACGAATCTGCACCATTTTCAACCTCTATTGAATCACTTTGACTTTCTCCATAGCTTGATGAACTAAATCTGGTTCTATCAACCCAGCTTCACCCACTTCAAACCATCCAATAGGAGATCTGCATCTTCTCCAATAAAAAGCTTCATAAGGAGCCATTTGGATGCTAGAGTGGTAACTATTATTGTAAGCAAACTCAATGAGATGTAGGTGATCATCCCAATTCCCTTTGAAATAAATCACACATGCCCTCAACATATCTTCTAAAGTGTGAATATTGCACTCTGCTTGACCATTTGCCTGAGGATGGAAAGCAATACTTAAGTTCACCTTTGAACCATGCCTTTTTGGAATGACTTCCAAAACTGTGCAGTAAATTATGCACCTCTATCTGATATAATCGAAAGAGGGACTCTATGAAGTCTTACTACCTCTTGAATATATAACCTGGCATAGTCCTCTGTTGTGTGTGTAGTCTTTACCGGCAAAAAGTGGGCTGATTTTTCATCCTATTAACAATCACCTATATCAAATCATGCTGCCTGTGAAACCTTGGCAAACCTGTGATGAAACCCATATTAATCATCTCGCACCTCCATTCCAGAAGTTCTATATTCTGAGCCATACTACCAGGTCTTTGATGCTCTACTTTAACTTGTTGGCAATTTGGACATTTAGCAACAAACTCTGCAATGCCCTTCTTCATGCTATTCCACCAATACACTTCTCTCAAGTCACGATACATCTTTGTGGAACCCGGATGAATGGAATATATGGAGCTATGGGCTTCCTCCATGATCCTCTCTTGGAGTTCATCCAACCTTGGCACACACAATCTACCTTGATATCTCAATACAACATCTCTCCTTTGTTCAAAAACCATAATTTTCTATTTATGAACATTTCTCTTCAATTCAAGCAAAATGGGATCTTGGTCTTGCTTTTCTTTTACTTCTGACACTAATGATAATTCAGCCCCATTCATCACCACTACTCCTTCTTCTGTGGAATCCATTAGTCAGACTCCCAAGAGTGCAAGTCTATGCACATCTTTCGCTAACTCTCTCTTTTGTTCTTCCACATGGGCGGTACTACCCATAGATAACCTGCTTAAAACATCAGCAACAACATTAGCCTTACCTAGATGGTAAAGAATACTCATGTCATAATCCTTGAGTAGTTCTAACCACCTCATTTGTCTGAGATTAAGCTCTTTCTGAGTGAACACATATTGAAAACTCTTGTGATCAGTGAATACATCAACTTGAACACCATACAAATAATGACTCTATATCTTCAAAGCAAATACTACAACAACCAACTCTAAGTCATGGGTTGGGTAATTCTTCTCATGAACTTTCAATTGTTTGGAGGCATAAGCTATAACCTTTCCATTCTGCATTAATACACAACTCAAACCAACACTAGATGCATCACAATACAGCACAAAACCTTGAGTACCTTCTGGTAAGATCAAAATTGGGGCAGTAGTCAACCTCTTTTTCAATTCCTGAAAGATTTTGTCACAAGCTTCAGACCATTGAAAGTTTACTGTCTTCTAAGTCAACTTGGTCAAAGGGGATGAAATAGATGAGAACCCCTCTACGAACCTTTTATAGTTGCCAGCCAAACCCAAGAAACTACTAATATCAGTTGGAGATGTGGGTCTAGGCCAATTCTGCACTGCCTATCTTTTGGGTATCAACTCTAATTCCATCACCGAAAACTATGTGGCCCAAGAACGCAACAGACTCAAGCCAAAACTCACATTTAGAGAACTTAGCATATAACTCCTTATCTTTCAAAGTCTGAAGAACTATTCTAAGATGGCTAGCATGATCTTCTTCATTCCTTGAATAGATTAGTATGTCATCAATGAAGACGATAACAAACATATCTAAGTAATGTTTGAAAACTCTAATCATAAGGTCCATGAACGATGCAGGTGCATTAGTCAAACCGAATGACATGACCAGAAACTCATAATGACCATAACGGGTCCTGAATATTGTCTTTGGAATATCACATTCCCTTACTTACAACTGATGGTAGCCAGATCTGGGGTCTATTTTTGAAAAATAAGAAGCACCCTGAAGTTGATCGAAAAGATCATCAGTTCTCCTAAGAGGATACTTATTCTTGATGGTAACCTTGTTCAACTAATGGTAATCTATACACATCCTAAGGGAACCATCCTTCTTCCTCACAAACAAGACCGGAGCGGTCCAAGGTGAGACACTTGGTCAAATAAAGCCCTAATAAATGAGCTCTTTCAACTGTTCTTTAAGTTCTTTCAACTCTGCAGGTGCAATCTTATATGACGGAATATAGATAGGAAGAGTATCTGGAAGAACATCTATATCGATGTTTATCTCTCTCTTAGGAAGGATTCTGGGTAGATCATCTAGAAACACTTCTGGAAACTCTTTTACTATATGAACTGACTGAATGGGAGGTATCTCAACACTAGAGTCATTAACTCGGACTAAGTGATAGAGACAACCCTTGGAAACTAACTTTCTTGCCTTAAGTTACGAAAGGAAATGACCCTTAGGAACTGCTGAACTACTTTTCCATTCTAAGACTGGATCATTAGGAATTTGGAACTTGACAACTCGAGTTCTACAATCTATTAACGCATAACAGGCATGAAGTCAGTCCATACCTAGAATGACATCAAAATCTACCATGTCTAACTCAATTAAATCAGCCATGATGTCTTTTTGATTTATGGAAATGACACAATCATGATAAACTCACTTAGCTAGAATAGACTCCCCAATAGGTGTAGAAACACAAAAGGGTTCACAGAGTTTCTCAGGAAAAACATCAAACTTATTTGCAACATAAGGGGTTACAAAAGATAAAGTTGGTCCTGGGTCTAGCAAAGCATAAACATCAAAAGTAAAAACTTTGATCATACCAGTGAAAACATCTGGAGAGTTTTCTTGCTCTTGACGACTAGTGATCGCATAAATATGGTTTGTTCCTCCGCCAGTACCGGATGTAGGTCCTCTATGTGCATCCCTCTCTGGTGGAGCAACTGATGAAGATTGGGCTCTATTGCCCTGATTCCCACTACCTTGCCAGTTCTTAGGACACTCTTTCATGAAATGACCCTCTTGTCCACACTTGAAACAACCTGACTGACCATAAACAACACTTACCCGGGTGGTTTCTACAACACTTAGCACATACAGGAGCCCAATCCTGAGACTGTGTAAGTCTAGGTCTGAAGTTCTCCGAATTCTGACCATTATTCTCACCTTTGTTTCTAGGTACAGGTGTACTAGCAGATGATGGAGCAGGTCCCTTTTGCTTTTGCTGAAAGGACGAACGGTTCATATTGCTTTTCTGCAGCCCGAACTCATTCCCTGTTTTAGCTTTCTTATTTAAGAATTCCTCCCTATCCCTCAACTCTACCCTCCTTCCACTGGTCAAACCAGGTCCTAGCAACATTCTTCAGTTGATATGAAGCTAGTTCAACTCGCTCAGTATCGAAAACTTGCATAACCTCGAATACCTTCTTCAACTTCTCAATAAAGTTCTCTGGATCCTCAGTAGAGCCCAAACCCGCGAAACTTGGCGGATTCATCCTCAAGAACTCTCGCATCCTCGATGTATCAGTCACTTCTTGTCTAGCTCCTCTTTGTTGCCCAACCTGCTTAGTCACAGCTTGAATTAGCATCTCTATTGCTTCTCTGAACTTAGCATTAGTAACTTCCCCTTGAGGTTTCACTTCAGGTGTATTAGGTACCCCTTGTTCCTCAACATTACCCCTAACAGGACGACCTCTAACAGGTCTTCGTATAGGCATAATTATCTAAAAACAGGCACAAGCACGAATTAGAACGAAACTTTTTAGACATCAAACTCTAACGCACGAAATAAGTGAGAAATTTTCCTAAGTGTTGCAACCTCCTAATTATAGAGGTGGTGCACTTCACACCGATAACTAGGACGCTACAGACACGGCTTCATAGACTCCCTAGGAACCCTTGACCTGGCTTAATTACTCAGCGGAAGACTTTATGCATTAAAAAAAGAACTCAAACACAAGATGACTCAACTGTAAATAAAATAACTAAGAATGTTTAAAGGTCAAACATTAAACTTGGCCAAAATGGCAACTCAACGCTTAACATATGAAATAATAATGTAAAGACAATTGAATACTAACTGTCTATAAAGCCTCTAAAACAAAGAGGGATGTCGGGACAGGACCCCCGATCATCCTAACAACTGATAAGCTTAAACAATTGTGAAAAGGACCCTTCTGAAAGCAAGGAGGCTCACCAACTGACTCTGAGTGCTCAACCTGATCAATGAGGTGCTGGATGCTGATCCTGGTTACTTATGTCTGCATCATAAGACGATGCAGGCCAACTAGCATCAGTACATTGAATGTATGAGTATGCGAATTGGAATGCTAAACACAACTTCAACTTGAAAAGGATCTGAAAGGACAATTACCTTGGCTTTACTCAACTCATGAATAACTCAACTCAAAATGTAGAGTAAAACAACAGTAATAGTGCAATTTATACAAAGCATTTAGAAAAGTAAATAACAACTCAATTTGTTAAAGATATGCAATAACAAACTCAACTTTACTCATATATCAAAGTAATATATTTTCTGTGGGAGTTTCTCTAACCGGCAACCACCACTATGAGCCTAAGTGGTGATACAACATCTTGCGCTCGCTGTCAGAATTGTCCTATACTTTGCGGTCATATAGAATGCCTTAACTAAGTGGATCCACTAGTCTATGCTAAAGGCATCTTAAGAAGTCATCTAAAAAGTATGATCCTTTACTACCCATGATTGCTACATTGTTTATGGAGACTTGAGTTAATATGACCTCGCATCCCCATATCGGTTCTCTATACTAATCCCAAAATATACTTAGCTCATATGATTTTTAAAAAATCTTCTTTCTTTGGTTTGAGATAATTACTCAAAACTTAGCTTGAAAGCTCTCTTGGAAATTGGTGTTTCCTTTTCTTGTTCAAATGTGAAAACATTTTAAACTCGTGGGAATACTTAGTTCCCTTATAACTTTTTGGAGAAATGAACTCAACTCTTTACTCTTTACTCTTTGCTTAACTTAAAAGTTAAGTCTTAAAACAAAGTTAAAACGCTTGTGAAATACTTTAATGAACTTCTCTTGACTTACTTTTTAACTTTTAAACTTGACTTTTAACTTTCCTTGAATTGAGTTATGGATTCAAGGATTGTTATGTCTGGTAGGAAAGATCTCATGATATTTGGGAGTATTTTTAGATAGCTAAACATGAGAAAAGATAAAAAAAGAATCAAAGTCTGAGAGCAGGTACGCGATGCAGAGATGTATTTAAATTTTTGGTCGCAAAAATACTTTTGAGGCAAAACGTTCTGTGACTGCTCCGATCTGCAAAAGGATTTTTTCCAAATCTGGGGAGTAGGTCTTTTACGCGGAGCCAGTGCCCATATTTTCCCAACTAATTTCCTTCTTCGTTTTCAATCCCCAATTCGCCCAAACTCGGTTCTTTTTCGATATAGATACCCAACAAATCTACCTAAGAACTTGACTCCAAACAACTCAATAATTTGACGTAATGATCTCAGAAACTTCTCAATCTCAACCCAATTCAAGAACGACTTCAAATTCAAGAATAAATATCAAGAACATCAACTTTCAAACTCTTTTAGGACGAAT
Source organism: Solanum piurae (assembly GCA_029582685.1). Taxonomy (NCBI): domain Eukaryota; kingdom Viridiplantae; phylum Streptophyta; class Magnoliopsida; order Solanales; family Solanaceae; genus Solanum; species Solanum piurae. The sequence goes on from JAJOOO010005780.1 coordinate 23,685, forward strand.
TCACGCTGAAATAAACATATTTGGAATGTGGGTGAATGAACCCAGTGTATTGAAAGCCTCACATACCTTGTAAGATTAATTCCTTGGCAAAATCCACAACCAAATCGCACGATCTTGGCGAATCTTGAGCTATTCTTCTCCTATCTCCTCTTTTATGTTTTCTCCAAGCCCTAGCGTGAATTTCCAATTTCTCTAAATTGACCAAATTCTGATTTGACCCTTAGTTAATTCACTAAAACGAACTTAATTAATTGGGTAAGGAAAATACCAAACTACCTTTCCAAAAATGGCTATTTCCAATTCTTTAACTTCTATCTAGTTATTTTAATTTGCGAGATGTTTCAATATAAATCTATGGGAGATTCTCTAACCGACAACCCTCACTATGAGCTATGTGATGATACAACATCTAGCCCACGCTACCAAAACTGTCTTATTCTTTGCCGGAGTATAGAACCTATTCACTAAGTGGATCCACTAGTCTATGCTAAAAAGCAATAAGGAATCATCTAAAAAGTATGACCCTTTCGACCCGCATTGGCTACATGGTTTATGGGGGCTGGTTATTAGAACTCTCCCCATATCGGTGCTGAATACTACTCCCAAAAATATAACTTCGCTCATATGTTTTAAAGAAAACATTTCCTCTTCCTCAACTTTGAGATTATTACTCAATAATATTTCTCTTAAAAGAGACAGTACTCAAAACTGTTGATGAACTCCTTTGAAAAATGGTGTTTTCTCTCATCTTAAATGTAAAAACATTTACTCTTGGGAATACCTACTTCCGATATATCATTTTAAAGAATATGAACTCAACTCTACTGTTCCTCAAACTCAAGTGCTCAAGTCTTAAAACAAATTAAGAATAATTGTAAAAGACTTCTCAAAATAGAGGTCATGCCAAATTATGTTCATGACCGACTCAATTAAAGGGTTTCAATAACCATATGTAGACTGAATAATCGAAACTCAACAACTCTAGAACTCAAGGACTCAAGGATACTACTCATCTCGAGAGTGTTCACCTCATAGAACAACTCAACTCAAGGATTCAATGATACTACTCATCTCAAGAGTGCTCAACTCATACGGTTCATGCGGATTTATGGGCATGAACAACTCAACTCAAGGACTTCATCGGTAACATGTAGTAGGTCCATAAGTAGGAATATAATCTCAAACGCATTAAAACTCAATGCTTAAGAACTTAGAACTTGAAGATACTACTCCTCTCAAAGATACTCAAATTATGGAGTTCATGCGGAATTCATGGGGTGGAGGAAGGCGACCCTGGCGCACTAGGTGGGGCAGGGCACCGACCCTTCAACTATAGAGAACCTCTGTTGGCGTAATGGTGGAGCGGCGTGCCAACTCTTTCCCAAAAAGCCCCGACGTATTTCTTTGCTCGTTTTTTCACCCTAATTCATCTAGAATCGAATGGTTTCTTCCCAACTCCCTTAGATTCGCTTACCCAACTTAATTATAAGAAAATCCACTTGAAAAAACCCTCAATCTCCTGACATTTATGTCAAGAATTTATCGAAACTCATTAATGAAAGCTAAACTTAAACTTCATGAAATTCATCTAGAACTCAATATACCCAAATTTATGAATGAAATTCGTAAAAGAACTCATGATTGGTGTATGGGTGAACGAACCCAACACTTTGAAAACTTACATACCTGTTAGGGATAAAACCCTTGCCAAAAGTCCGCAACAAAACTCAAGAATATCGACGAACGCCTTGAACTTTTCCTCTTTTCTCCTCTTTTCTATTATGGAACTCTCTTCTAAAACCCTAAGCGTATTGGGGATAAATGAAACTGATTCTAATCTTTTAATTATTACTAAAATGATTTAAGCTGAAAGGGTAACAAAATGACCAAAATACCCCTTATAATATTGGGGTAACTTTCCTTAATTGGACAGACTGACTTCAAATGGGCATATCTCACTCATCCAAAATTGAAACCAAGAAAACTCGGTGGCATTGGAAAGATAATCCAAAGAGATTTCATTGGATATCTTATGGGCCACCTAACTCATCATGTACTGAAAGTTATGGTCGTTTGAAGTTGACCCAAAACTTAAAAGAACTTACGAATGACTTGAATGAATTCTCTTTAGTTCTTTTCGGAACTCAAGGTGCTACATCTAGTGACCTTAACACTTAAGAAAAATTGAATTCCTCGGTAAATTATTACTCACCATGAAGGCTGGTTCGAGTCTTAGCTAAAAAAAATTCGGACTACTAAAATTTCTCCCCTTGGGATCATTCGTCCTTGAATGACGGTTGGACTAGGTATGGAACGGGGTTACTCTTATCATCTCTGCCATACTAACTAGAATTTCCCGCATTACTATTCGGAACCAACTAATGGTTCTCATTTACCTATTTCTCATGGTAAAACCTCCTCCTCCTCTTCCTCCGCATTTACAACCTTAGATGGAATTATCACACCATCATTATCACGATAAGAACATTAACCTTTTTCTTCTAACATCACTCGACTGCTAAAATGACCTCTAAAAAGATACCTCCCATACTCTTTGGAACTCATTACTATCTTATTCTCAAACACTTGACTTGATTTCTCATCTTAACATCTCCCCCTTAGGTCTAAAGCTGACACCTGAAAGCTAATGGACCTATTACATGATCTCTAAACTGGTATGTACCCCCCTCCCTTTTTATTCTAACACTCCGAAAAAGTTTATCTCGTGACTACCGAACTCTCCATATGCAGGTACCCTTTCTAAGATGTTTCCTTTAACCACTTCTAATTGGTTTAAAAGGCCACTCCATCTAACTCTTAAGTAATTTTTTTTTTCATTAGCCTATTGCACATTGACAACTCAATTAGGCTATGTAGGAATACATGGAAAATCATTAACTTAATTGGGACCTCATTGGGTAACATACCATCTCAGTACACCTTTTAATGCTCTTATTACTCTTGCGACTTAGCCACTATTCACTGCCCTTATCTAAAGGTTAGGGTCTATTGTACCGCTCAAATTTATTGTAGCTAACATCGAATTCCTCAAATGCTTTTTGTTAAGTCTACCGGATGAAATCTCAAGACTAACATCATCACCCTCATGTTGCCACTCTTTTGATCATGACACTTATCTCAAATTCAAGTTTAATGCTTATTACTAAACCCGAATATCAATATCATTGCTCGCTTACTATACTAACTTACAACTACCAGATAAATGTGAATAAACACTCTCCATCTAAAACATCATGACAAGTAGTCAATCTTTATCTGTACGTCTACATACTTACGAATTATCGTTACATTCCATTTCACAACTTCAGTATTATTTATCAATTTTTTATACATCATTGCCTAATTAGTTCTGTAATCTTCTGAATATAATAGGCTCTCCCTTACTTATCATAAGCCCAGTTTAGAGCTATCACCTCATGAATACTCCAGCTCTTCTATCCAACACCTACACTTGGTCGCTACCAACACGATGAAATCATCATAAACTTCTTTCTAGTAAAAATATACTTAACTAATCAGAACCAGTAATTGTTCCTCTTTCTTCTATCAAGAACTCTCTACAACATTATTATTCCTTTTTCTACTCATAAAGGATCTCATCACTTATAACTGACTGGGTGAATGATTGCCATAACATAATATTCCCCATCACTATATCCATTTCATAGATCTGTATACCTCTGCTTACTTTCCTCTAACTTTGGGCACTTTCACTACTACTGCTCATAATCTCATAACTCATACTAGTTTTCAGGTGAGAATAATACCAAAACTATAAAATAAACTTCCTCATAAGGATCTCAACTGGAACAAGGTTTAGAGAAGAAAGTACATATCGCTTTTAGCTTGAACGTACGATTCATATGAACATGAGTGCATTTCTATGAAACTCAACACTTAACTCACTCATAGGCTTCTCTCAAGTCTCGCTGGAGTCTCATCACTTCCTCAAGACTCTTGCTAAGAATAACTCATCCATAAGGATCTTGGGCTTTACTTTTCAACCACCTTTAGTATGAGGTGTAGTCGAATGGATATGAGGACGCACGAGTTAGAATAAATTCCTTTTGGCATAGTTCTACAACATGATTTACTGTATGAAAAAAGGGAAACTTTTCTTAAATGTCTGTAGTCCCTCATTTATAGAAGTGGGGCCCTCACAACCATAAACAAGATCCTACCAACATGGTTTCATAGACACCCTAGTACACTTGAACTCTGTGATCTAATACAAAGTTTTTCACTACCCGAGTCTACACGCTGAACGTGGCCAACACTCGAGAACCATTGTTGGTCCCCAAGCAAACCCTCATTCTGGTTGACTACATGCGAAAGACTAACTCAAGCATACAAAAGATCAAACCTGAATAAAATTCATTGAACACACACACAAAGCTTTAAATCTGTAACACCTCAAAAGCCAGACCTAGAAAAAACTGCAGAAAACTAACCTGAACTAGTGAACCACGGTAGGGTTCACGAACCGTGATAGGTTCCACGGTCTGTTGACCTGCCCGTGGTCATGATTTGGATAGCACCAAGCCTAGACGTCAGACCATAGGATCCTTCACATGCAGTGGTCTTGTTGGTGGGCCGTTGTGGCCCTCGTGAATTGTAACGAGTAAACCCCCTAGCCAGTCCCTTAGATCCCCACGCCCATGTGAAGACCACGAGGACTTTCATAGTCCGTGGTCCTCCACACGGGCCGTGGTAGGGTCCGTGAAGGCTATCCAGTAGGCCCCCAGAACTGAGACTCCTGAACCTCAGTCTAAGTGAGGACCACACGGACCTTCACACGGACTGTGGTAGGGGCTAGTGGACAAGACCTCCTAGATCAGCAACTACTGGACCAAGACCACGACCAGCTCCACGGTGCGTAGTCCCTTTCACGATTCGTTAGAGTGGCCGTGGTCAACCCCACTAGGTTTTTAAGTAGGGTTAATTTGGTATTTTCCCCCATTCGTTGGACACCTAAACTACATTGTTTTAACCCTAAACTACGTAGTTTTGGTCAGTTTTAGCTTAGAAACATAAGTAGAACTTACCTAAGTCAAATCTTTCATAAAAACATAGAAACTTAGAGCATAGAGAAGAAAGAGGCGACCAAACCCTAGTTCAAGAACGCAACAAAGTTCCATCATTTCCATCCCCAAAATTGAAAATTTTCTCCATGGAATTCGTCACCAGGTGTGTGAGATTTCACTAGTGGGTTCCTTTCACCCATTAGATCCCTAGATTTCAGTCAGAAACTTGATTCCCTTAACATTATCTAAACCTAGGGTTTCGTGAATGTTAGAATTGTTGGGTTTTCAGCTGTTAGAATTATCCAAAATAATATCGTTGTAGTATTGTTTTGCCCAGATTCATGCATAAACTCAAAACCCTAGATATGTAGTTCTTTAGTACATGAATTACAGAAGCTTGGTTAGTAAATTAAGATATATATAAACATTCCTCGAAATTCAAATACATTATTATCAGTATATTAATGTTGCGTTCTCAGTTTGCATGTCAGTTTTGAGCTATCCAGTGTTACAGTATTTTAGTCATAAAATGTTAATTACTTAATCATAAGGTAAGCTTAATACCGAGTGGACTAGGTTCAATCACCCTCAAGTCCCAAAACTACGTGCCTCGTAGGTTGTAAGTCCTCTCTGTGGGCATCATTTATTGATCACGCCAGCATGCCTCTATACCTTTGGTAGGGTATATTGGATCCTCTCGATGGGTTGTATATATCGGACTTCATATTTAGCTCATGTGGTTTTATGCCGATTATTAGTAGCTCCCTTACAGTTCAGTCAAATTATGTTGTGTTGACCGTGTTATCAGTATAGTTTAGAAAATAGTCTCAATATGTTATAAACTTAGTCATTGCATTGAGTATTTCATGTTCAGTATTATCAGTTTATATCATGTTTATCTCAGGTCATTGCTCAGATATATGCTTTGATTCAGTTATGTTATTATTCATTTGTATTCTATCCTACATGCTCAGTACCTTTCAAGTACTCACGCATAAACTGCGCTACATCTTATCGTGATGTAGGTTCAAGTCCTCAGCAGTTAGATCATGCATAGATCTGTTCCCGATCTTCAGTTCAGCAGCATCAATGGTGGGTCCTCATTCTTCGAGGACTAGTGACATGACTATCTTTATCGATTTAGCTTTAGTTTTGCATGTCCTAGCATTTCTAGTCATTAGAGGATTTATTTCAAACATAATTAGTTTCATCTTTAGTCTTAGAGTTTGATTTCTCATTTGTACTCAAACTCACAGTTTCATATATTCAGATTTAGTGGTATTCCCCATCATTTTATTCTATTATGACTTTTCTTCCGCACAGTTTTATTTTTCAGTTATCTTTAGGATGCGTATGATTATGCCAGCAGGGTTAGCTTGGGGTCACTCGGATCCTAGGTCCCGTGTTGTGTCCATGGGGTTCCTTCGGGGTGTGACAAACTTGGTATCAGAGCACTATGTTTAAGTGTCCTACGATGTCTGAAAAGCCGCACTAAGTAGAGTCTTTTTCATGTGTGTGAAGTGCACCACATCTTATGACAAGAAGGCTGCAAGGTGTTTTATGAAAAACTTCAACCTCTTTGTTACTCTTATCGTGCGTAAGGTGTGATCAAATTCCTCGTTCTAACTTGATGTTTTGTGTTTTTAGATCATGCCTCCTCGTAGATCTACCCTAGGAATGCTAACGCATCTCCTTTAGTCCCAGATCAGGAAGTTTCGAATGCTGAATTTCGAAATACTATCCAGTTGTTGGTTCAGAGTGTGACCAACCAAAACAATCAGCAGGTTCCAGTTCTAGCGACTCATAATGCTGGGTCAGCTGTAGCTAGAGTTTGTGATTTTGTTAGGATGAATTCCCTGAGTTCTTAGGATCGCAGACTGATGAGGATCCCCAAAACTTTATTGATGAGGTAAAGAAGATCATTGTAGTGATGTAGGTAACTGGGAATGATTGGGTTGAGTTGGCGTCCTACCATATTAACGATGTGTCTCATATCTGGTATACTCACTGGAAAGAGAACAGGGGTACAGATGCCACACCTATCACTTGGTAATGCTTCAGTGAGACCTTTTTAGATAGTTATTTCCCAAGAAAGTTGAGAGAGACAAAATATGAGGAGTTTAGGAATTTGAGGCAGGGTTCTATGATGGTCCAAGAGTATGGACTCATGTTCATCCAACTCTCCAGGAATGCTCCTCACATGGTTGCTGACTCCTGGGCTCAAATGAACAAGTTCATGTATGGGGTATTCGATCTTCTGAAAACAGATTTAGAAATGCCATGTTACTTGAGAATATGAACATCTCTAGGCTAATGACTCATGCTTAGCAGGTTGAGGGTGATAAGCTTAGGGAACAAGCCAACGAGAATAAGAAGGCTACGACCGGCAACTATAACTATTCTCAACAGAAATCGGGTGGTGGTTATCGCTCGCAGTTTCAGCAGAAAACTTCAACTCCAATACCTTCATCAGCCAGTGTTCCATCTTCCAAGTTCCGTAATGATCAGAAAGGTAGGGATTCAGGCTCTAAGACTCAGGGTAGTGTTTCAGGCACCAAAACCTACCCAACTTGTCTTAAGTGTGGTAACAACCATTTGGGCGAGTGCCTTGTAGGAAAGGAAAGATGCTTTGGGTGTGGTCAGTCTGGTCACAGGTTGAAGATTGTCCCTCTAAACAGGGTCAAGAAGGTAACAATGGTAGAGCTCAGTCAGCAACTTCAGCAGTGCCAACACGTCTCCTGACTCAGCAGGGTAACGTATCTGGTACATGTAGCACCCCGTATTCTAGATAGACCAAAAATGCAGACTTTGAGAAGTTGCAGGTGCAACCCATAGTTGCCATCCACGGACCGTAGGTCAGCCAACGGTCCGTGCTAGTGGTCCGTGGTTCACCATTGTAGCCCCTCCCAAAATCCATCTAAGAAAATTGGCCAAGTCTCGACCCACAGACAGATCCACGGTCCGTAGATCAGACCACGGTCCATCGTCTGTGTCTGTGGATCGAGGCCCCCATTACCCAGCCTTTGACACAAACTATGGTCGACCAACACGGACCGTAGTTATATCCATGGTCCGTAGGTCTGACCGTAGGTAAGGGTCAACAGCCAGTTAGCTGAAAATTATTGATAAGTCAACTTCAAATGGTCATAACTCTTAGCACAAAAGGAATTATGTGTCCCATGACCTATGATATGATAGATAATTGAATCTTCTTTCCAACGCCACTAAGTTTGCTAAAATCCAACCTCCGAGTGAAACGTTATCCTCGTTTTAGTGAAACCCTGATTGACAGACTTGATCGACGGACCCAATCGACGGACCGTCGATTGATTGACGGCCCGTCAGTCCAATCCGTCGATCACTCCAACAGCAGTTAAGTCAGGGGTCTTTTGGTCCTTTCCTATTTTGTTTAACCCCTAAGATACGTTGTTTAGACCCTAAATCATGAGGTTTTAGTCAGTTTAAGCTTAGAAACATAACTAGAAATTACCTAAGTCAAGTCATTAATCAAAACATAGAAAATTAGAAGCAAGAGAGGAGAAAAAGGTCAAGAACCCTAGTTCAAGAACGCAACAAGTTTCCTCCAGTTCCATCCCTGAAATCAAAGGATTTTTCCATGGAATTCATCACCAGGTATGTGGGATTTCACTAGTGGATTCCTTTCACCCATTAGGTCCCTAGTTTTCAGTCAAATTCTTGATTCCATTATTATGAACAGACCTAGGGTTTCTAGAATTTCAACAAATCATCATGAATTAGTTATTTAAATATTCCAAATCAGAATATCATGTTTGTACTCAATTTATTGCATGAATTCCAGAACCCTAGCTATGTATTTCTTTAGTTCTTGAATTACACATGTTAAGTCAGATATTTCAGTTATTCAGATATACGTTGCTCTAGTTTTGAACGCCACATTATCTGTATATTTTAGCATAAACCCTATTTTGAGTTTTAAAATGAGTTTTTGAGAAAGTTAAGATAAGTTTTGAGAAAGAGCTTCTAAAACATGATTAGTATGACAATCGAGTAGGTCATCAATGTATGAATAGTATGGTATCTAGATATACCATCAATGTTTATGCAGTATGACTTACCAAGTCATCAATGATCATAGTATAATATGATTTTGAATTGTTTT
>JAJOOO010005781.1:0-25000 GCA_029582685.1 Solanum piurae
CAGATTTGGCTGCTGGACTTAAATTTCATTTTTCCTTTTATTTAACTTAGTTTGGGCCTCAAGTGAGTCAATTAACATAGGCCCAAATCTGATCCATAAACCTTGGCCTTTTTAACTAGATCCATATAGCTCAAGTAGGTGATGCACCTACTTGGTCCTTTGGACTGGTCAATAAGTCAAAGTAGGTGATGCACCTACTTGTCACTTGCTAGCTTAGTTAAGTCAAGCAGGTAGCTCACTTATTTTATTCCATTTTCTAATTATTATTCCCTTTTGCTTTAACTTAGCACTTAACTTTCAACTTTAAACTCAATTACCACCTTACTGTCTCTTTAAATATTCCCGTTGGAGTTAACTTGCAGTACACATGCTGAAACGTGCAAGGCATCACATCACCTTCCGAGCTAGTTTAAACCAACACTAATCATATAAGAATCATGGTCCCTCACCTATACTATAAGGCTATGTCAAGTATCACAAGAATATAACAAGCATATGCGTATTACGGGCTGTTACAATAGGGACTTACGATAATGACAATGACGTGGGAAGCAAATGTGACACCAACGTAATACTTAGGAGCTTATATGACACAGTAAGCATTTTGACATCTCAAATTTGAGCACATGTCAAATGAAGACATTTCACATTCAGCCAAGAGATTTGAACTCTATATGATAACCAAATACTCACTAACTACTATCAAATACAAGGCATACATGAACGTGGAACCAAGAGAGAATGTGGACAGATTCAACTTAAGGATGGATACATATTCCAAGTAAGTACATATAAAATGTACAATAGAGCAAGTAGGGATATTGTGAGGTAACATTATAGTCTAACACAATGGGAGTAATAACCAATAAAGGGAACATATGAACATGTGAAAAGGTAACATATGTATATCCAACATATAAACATATGTACCATGTGTAATCTAAAATCATTTTGATTTATATAAGGGGAATACGTGCCAAGGGTACTTTGACGATGAAATGAGTTTAAACCTTGCATGCTAATACTTGGTAGAATAAGCACATACATTTAGTAATAAACTCACATTAGAGTATTCACTTTAATGCTCTAGGGAGTAGGAACTGTAACTATGGATCAGTCACTACCAAGACACTTATAAAGCTTACTTTGTAATACAAGTGTTGGATTCATGCCAAAGAAATAGGAAATCGAATAGCCTTACATACCTTATCCTCTGACCAATACAACTATCACCATTCAGCCTCCCCCTTTTAGGTTTTAATCTACAATATAAGTCATGATAAACTAAAATTAGCAGCTATCACACCGTGAGCCTCATAAAACAATAGCTAATTTTGACGGATAATGAGCCCATACAGCCCTTAAAATAATGTGTATCCCCACACCCTCCTTCTCTGCCCAATACATACATTACATATAATTTTCCAAGATTACCCAAGCTGCACCAACAACAATACACATAAAACAGCCTCAAATATTCTTTATCATACAACCAATTATTGAACTCATCACCCCCTTGAGTTCTTTACAACAGCACACCCATAATTCCTCACTAAAACTCATACATAAGGAGGAAGAAAATGGAGCAGTCACCTTACCTCAATTTCTGCAACTTCTCCTTATAACTTGAATTCCTATAGAACTTCAACTTCCATTCACACTTAACCTATAACACCCCGGAATTTCTATGACTTAAGTTAGAGCCTCACATTATGAATAATGACTTAAAAATAGTTAAAATGATGTTTCTAAACATAAATTAATGAAATTGACTTGGTTTGGAAGAGTAAAAGTCTAAACGTCAAGAAACGACCAAGACATCCGAAAACTAGAGAAGAATGTGTCCTAGTGTGTCCTTAGGTTTTGGGCAGGTTTGGGAGTGTCGTATGATGGTATAATCTTTTAAAAAGGTTTAAATTAGGAAAATATATGTTTATAGGGTCAAAATTTTCGAATACAATGCTCTAGGGCCACCCTAAGGGACCCCGAGGAAGACCCTAACCTTGGCCAAGCAAGCTGCCAAGGCAGCTTGCGAATTGCACTTGGAGGGAATGGCTCCGCGTCGCGGACTAGCTCCCCCAAGGAGCAAAAATGTTGTTCGCCTTGCAGTCGTGTCGTGGACTCTACTGTCTCGAAATTTAATTCCAAATATCTTCTGGGAACAGCTCCGCGTCGTGGACTTGTTCCGTGACGAAAATGCAGAAATTCAGAAATTGATTTTTACTTCATTAAAGAGTCCAACTTAGTGAGGGGTATTTAGGGTACTTTATGGGACGTGTATATAATGATTTTTAAGTCAATTTGCCTCACGTTTATCACTCAAACACAAAACCCCAAAGATCAAAACCTAAAGTTCCTCCTTCTCTCTACTCTCTCTCTCTTCTCAAGAACTCCATTGAAGAAGATTGGATCTTCAAAAAGAAGACCAACTCTCCAAGGTTTCAACTTGGATTTTCGTGGTTAATTCGTCAATAAGGTATGGTTGCTTATCACTCTTGGGATTCCTTTCCCCAAGAGGCCCCTTCATGATGAATTTCAAAATCTCCAATTTCTAGGTTTCAATCCATAAACGTGGGTCTTCTTTCTAAAGTGAAATTGATGTTATAAACTGACTTTGATTGATGTTATATGAAAAATTATGGATGGATTTATGTTGTATTAGGTTTCTTGAAGAATTCCCCATGAGACCCATGTTTCTCCTTCTTTTCCAAATTCTAACCCTAGTTTGTGTTGGATATTAATTGAAGGCTATGAATTGGATGTGATGTTATGTAATTCATGTTTGTATGATGGTTCTACCCTAGGTTATGTATAATTTCTATGAAATTAGAGTTGAGTCTTTGAACGAAGCCTTGAAGGCTATGAAGGGAATATGTCAATTGCTTATATTGATGTTGATTATGTTATTACTTCATGAATTACCTTGTATTATGTATTGGTTATGAATTGCTTGGTAATTGAAGTATGAATGTCCCATGAAGGGCAAGAAGGTATGAAGGTTGGTTCTTCTTTGAACTCAAGTATGAAAGGTGAATTACTTAGATTATAATGATGCTATACCTAATGTGTTGTTGTGGTATTGATGACCTAGTTTTCCGGATCTTTAACCCTCTTCACTTGAATTAGCTATAAAGTATGTATGTATGTTATGGTATGATTGTTATATGATTAAAAGGTAGTTCTCATGATTATAATGTAATGTAAAGTGAAAGGTTTACTCACTTGCTAAGTGTTTCCAAAGTGAAAGGATTATTACTCACTTATGAACACATATGAGCTATTATGGTAAGGTGTCTACATAAGAGTCTAGTAAAGGCTAATGTGAACTTATGTGATGACTAAAGATGATTACAAAAGGGAATTAGATGTTTAGCATCAAAAGGGCATGTAAATGAGATGGGGGTCTCACGTTTAGTAAGTCCGGCTCCCCACATGGGTTTCCTCACGTTTAGCAAGTCTGGATTACCCACGGTATGTGTTGTCTCATGAGATGGAAACCCCCACGTTTAGTAAGTTAGGGTTTCTACAAGAAATCTCCTTGACCCTTAACTATGTGCCCACATAGGACTTTAGCTTAGTGGATCCACCTAGATAGATATGTACGAATGGTTACACCTTAGGCAAGTGTTAACCCTCTCTTTTCGGTGTGGGAGTAGAACACTGAATTCCATGTAGCTCTCGTGGTCTATGTCGGTTATTGCAATATTTTCCTAATGTAAAAGTAAATGAAGGTATGAACTCTTACTAGGGCTTTCTTAAGGGTTTCTACATAGTGTAAGGGAGGGTATGGGACTTCTCTTGCACATTGCACTTGTAGGATCCTAAGAGATGGTTGTAGTAGTGTTCTCTTATGATTATGATGGTTATTACTTATGTATGTTGAAGCTATGTTATGTATGATCAATATGAATATGGTAAATTATGATGATATATGATCTTATGAATGTATGCATGAAGTAGGTTGCTTAATGTGATACTTGGCTTTGAATAGGGTTATGGGGTTCTATTCTTTGCATTGCACTAGTATTGTTTGGGTTGTCTACATGTTGGGATGATATTATGTTGGTTTGGACTATGCTGCTTATTTTGTGTGCATATTGGATTTACTTGGTAAAAAAAATGTTTTGACTAAATGTCCTTTTGTGCATGTTTCAATGGTTTTTATGCATAGTAGCCATACTTAGTACGTGTGTCGTACTAACCCATATTTTCTCCCTTTTCCCCAACATTTAGGTTCGGGCCGTTGAAGATTCAAGCTTATTTCTCAAGACACTTGGAGTTGCTTCCCCAAGTTGGTGAGTCCTCAAGTTCGAGGACAAGACCATATGATCTAGCTTCTATGTTTAGTTCTTTGCTTATGTTGAAAGACATTGTTGTACTTTCCTATTTCAATACTTCTTATTGATGTAAGGGCTAAGTCCCATTTTCGATACTTCTATGTCTAGATGGTACATGTGACGAAGTTAGATTCTAATTTTCATATATGAAGTGAAGTTGAACTTCCAAAGTAAAAGTTTTAAATTTTCCGTGATTTTATTCTATGATACATGTTATGATGAATGCTAAGGGCTTGTATAAGACCTCTTCGAGGTCGAATACGCCGGTAACGACTAGTGGGTGATCTCGGGTCGTTACATAAACCAAAAAAGAAGAGAAAACATGTTGTACTTTTCTTAATAATTAAGGAAAGTGAGAAGTAGCTTGTGGGAACTTCTGCCTTGTACTTATAACTAAGCATGAATAACATGTTTTCTAGTCTTCCATGGGAGAATTAAGCTAAATCCATAATTGTTTCTCTTACATTAGTTTGTAGATATGAGGGTTTCTTCAAGAACCCTAGAAGGAATTTTTAGGCTGCTCTTGAGAGAAAAGAGAGAGATAGCTGAAGTAAATTGTGAATTTTGTGTGTTAAAATAAGTGAAAAGATCAGTTCATATTGGGTTTATATGGAGCCTTCTTGACCATAGAAAAATAATCCTCTAGAACCTCCCTTTTTTGGTCCATTTTCAGCCACTAATTGGTCAAGTAGGTGATGCACCTGCTTTTGTACATCAAGCAGCTCAAAAGATCAAACTAGGTGATGCACCTACTTGCTTTCACTTGGGCTTAAATATATTGGGCCTTGGCAGATTTGGCTGCTGGGTTTTAATTTCATTTTCCTTTTCCTTTTATTTAACTTAGTTTGGGCCTCGAGTGAGTCTAAATCATTGGCCCAAATCTAATCCATAAACCTTGTCCTTTTTAACTAGATCCATATAGCTCAAGTAGGTGATGCACTACTTGGTCCTTTGGACTGGTCAATAAGTCGAAGTAGGTGATGCACCTACTTGTCACCTACTAGCTTAGCTAAGTCAAGCAAGCAGCTCACTTATTTTATTCCATTTTCTAAATATTAATCCCTTTTGCTTTAACTTAGCACTTAACTTTTAACTTTAAGCTCAATTACCACCTTACTGTCTCTAGTTTAAATACTCCCATTGGAGTTAACTTGCAGTACACATGCTGAAACGTGCAAAGCATCACATCACCTTCCGAGCTAGTTTAAACCAACGCTAATCATATAATAAACATGGTCCCTCACCTATACTATAAGGCTATGTCAAGTATCACAAGAATAGAACAAGCATATGCACAATACGGGTTGTTACAGGAAACTGAGTCCATAACTATACCACAAGGCAATTTATAAGCGTCATATATAGAACTAGTACACGTAGATTATGGGGTGTTACAAGAACACTCCGGGAGACTAGGCTTCCCTTGTTCGGGAAAATGTGCCACATTTATCTTTATCGCCGAATTGAAATTTTCGCTCAATTTTTTATCAAGAGTATTTCGAACTTCAAGTATTAGAGAGAAAGGGCCTTGTCCAAGATAAACTCCTTAACTTAATGCTTGAAGAAGAGTATCATTCCTCTATTATTATATTAATGAATCCCCTTACTCAAACATAAGAAAGGAGGCTTATCACTTTCTTGAAGACAAGCTTCAGCCTGTTGGAGATTCACGCCATGCTTTTCAGCAAAATCTTCTTGAGGGGAGTCTTCGCTCTCTTTTTTATAGGATTTGGATTAACGGGGTAAAGATTCCAGTGTTAACCAAGATTTTTTGAATTATTTTCTCAATTCTGATTGATTGCCTTTTTTGATCCCATGCTTTCCGTCGGTCAACAACCAACTAAATTTATACTTCTTCACTACTCGTACAGTCTTGACGGAGTAAAGCTGTATTGAGGGAATCGTTTTGTCTCAATCAATCAAGAATGTCTCAACTAGATAAATTCACTTATTTCACACAATTCTTCTGGTCATGCCTTTTCTTCTTTACTTTCTATATTCCTATATGCAATGATGGAGATGGAGTACTTGGGATCAACAGAATTCTAAAACTGCGGAACCAACTGGTTTCACATCGGGAGAACAAGATCCGGAGCAACGACCCCATCAGTTTGGAAGATATCTTGAGAAAAGGTTTTAGCACCGGTGTATCCTATATGTACTCAAGATTATTTGAAGTATCCCAATGGCATAACGCCGTCGACTTCTTGGGAAAAAGGAGGAAGATGACTTTAATCTCTTGTTTCGGAGAAATAAGTGGCTCACGAGGAGTGGAAAGAAACATATTCTATTTGATCTCTAAGTTCGTACATAGCAATCCTGGGTGGGTCATCATTTGTAGGAATGACATAATGCTATTCCACACGGCCAAGGAAGCATCAGTTTTTAATCTCATTATGACTTGGTCATTCGGAAGAGAAATTAATTCGATCAGAATAGTGGAATGGAAGGCAGTAAAAGAATGAAATACTCTTTTCTTTTCCAATCGCCCCGCGAAGACAGAAGCTCGGAAAGGTTCTCGAGATTATCAATCGCTCTTTTTAGTGGGGAGGAATAGTGTGGGAAGGGGGTGAGACCAAGCCAAACCACTAGTAGAGTAAGCCCTTCCCACGTGTCAACTTGAATATGAATAAATGAATGCAGCCTCAACCAGAGAGATCAACCTGCGCCTTTGAGATGAGGCCGCTGGCGGCGCAGAACGAACTAATCCGCGACCAGCAGTTTTCCGAAAGTGAACTGAATAGAATTGTTACTTTCCAAAAATCTTGCTTCAAATCAAAGAAAGAAGGTCTATTTTCCCACGTAGTTCGTCGGTCAAACCAACGATTCTCTTCTCAAAGTAATAGAGAGAGTCTTTTTCTAGTTAGACTTCTATCAATGGAATGAAAGAACCATCCCTTCCTATTTCTTTGTTTGTTCTGTCAGATAGAAAGAAAATTAGACCCCAAAGAGCCCTTCTTTACTTTACTACTTTAGGGGGTGGGGGTGAAGGGGGGTTGACATAGAACCAAGGCAAAGTGGTTTATGACTGAATCTCAGAGGCATTCTTATCATTTGGTAGATCCAAGTCCATGGCCTATTTCGGGTTCACTGGAACTTTGGCAACAACCGTAGGAGGTGTGATGTACATGTACTCATTTCAAGGGGGTGCAACACTTATCAGTTTGGGCCTCATATTTCTCATATATACATGTTTGTATGGTGGCTTGATGTTCTACTTGAATCCACGTTCGAAGGACATCATACCAAAGTCGTACAATTAGGACCTCGATATGGTTTTATTCTATTTATCGTATCGGAGGTTATGTTCTTTTTTGCTCTTTTTTGAGCTTCTTCTCATTTTTCTTTGGCACCTACGGTAGAGATCGGAGGTATTTGGCCCCCAAAAGGGATTGCGGTTTTAGATCCTTGGGAAATCCCTTTTCAACCCTTATTCCTCTTTCATCCGGAGTTGTCATAACTTGGGCTCATCATCATGCTATACTCGCGGGGAAGGAAAAACGAGCAGTTTACGCTTTAGTAGCTACCATTTCACTGGCTCTAGTATTCACAGGCTTTCAAGGAATGGAATATTATCAAGCACCCTTCATTATTTCAAATAGTATTTATGGTTCTACCTTTTTCTTAGCAGTTGGCTTTCATGGTTTTCATGTGATTATAGGTACTATTTTCTCGATCATATGTGGTATTCTCCAATATCTTGGTCATCTGACCAAGGAGCATCACGTTGGCTTTGAAGCAGTTGCATGGTACTGGCATTTTGTAGACGTGGTTCGGTTATTCCTATTTGTGTCTATCTATTGTTGGGGAGGTATATGAAGGAAGGAATCAGTGGATTGAGGAATGAAAGCTCGAAGACAAAGAGAACGGGGCTTTTCCAAAGAATTACTGCAGCTTTTCCACTCCCTTTGATTATCATATACAAAAAGGTCTCTTCCACTTTCCTACCAAATCTCTCTCTATTCTGGCACATAAATGAAGGGGTCGAAGAGATTATGGCAGATCATGTTCACCAAGAAATTACCCGAAATTGGATCTTGGTCAATTTGAGATTGTTTCTTTTAATCGTAATCAAAGATGTTTTATTGTCTCTCGTTTCTTTTCTGGAAAAAAAAAACCTAATGGATCGAACTCATATGTTGTACCTGGTCGTTTAAATCAGATCTCACTTATTGGGCCTTGAAACAAGAGTTGGGTCAGTCTAGGACATGTATCCCTCTCTTACTTAACCACTTAGATCGTTTTATGTGCTACATGAAATTACATTTATTTAGGAAGTCTTTGCAAGTTGACTCATTCTAGTGTGACTAGTTGAATGCGAAACATTATCTTTCAATATTTATAAAATACAAAAAAGGGAGAAAAAGCACAAAAATATTTCTTCTTTTAGAAGTTATTATATATTTCTTTAAAAATAAAATTAATGATTTTGCACTAATTAATAGGGGAAAACAATTAATTTAGATTTCTTTTGTATAGCTAAAAATAATTTTTATTTTTATTTACCTTTTTAATACTTTGATGATAATGCATTTGTCAAGTCAAGTTTTAATATCTTAAAGTTTTTAATTGTCCAAACTGAACGAACTACGCACACCTAATTCTCAACTCTATGAGATACGTAGGCAACCCTCCTAGGGTTTGGTGATCCTCATTAAAAAAAAAGAGAAGTATTTCTTATTAAAAATAATGTTGTGTTCATAATCTTTCTGAACTACGTTTGACCTGATTCTTGCTTTGACACATACGTAGGCAACCTTATTTTGAGGTTTGGTCCAACCAAGGAAAAAAATTTAAAAGTCCTCATCACAAAAACTGGGGCAAAAAATATTTTAGAATTTTTTTTTTTAATATGTTGGTACCAACATACTTAGGAGTGTGCATAAAGAAAAATAAAAAGTATTAAACTATTTGGCAAGATAGACCAACTTTGTTGTGACCTATCGACTTCTTTTGGTATCTCTTGATATCTTTATGTAATACTTGAGAAACTGTTTTGCTTAAAGTAAGGCTAAAACAAATTCGACTCATTTTTCATGTGCATTGTGTGGTGAGCTTTACATATAAAATTCAATGACATGCCTTTGTTGATCTAGAACTTGGCCTGAATGTTGGTTGGAACAAAATTTTGAGCAACATTTAACTTGGGAAAGGATTATAGGCTTTCTTTGATCCGATTGTGCCTTTAAAGCCTACCAAACATGTTATCCATAAGACTCCCAATTCGAGCCTGGAGCCCTTTTATTTGAATAACCACATCTTAACATATATCCTTTTGAGTGCATAAATGCACTATCCCTTGATCCCACCTCCTTGAGCGCACTATGAATTATCTACACAGTGCCAATGATCTAAGTTGGGTAACAAAGTGAAAGGGACAAATACGTGAAAGTAAAAAAATGACAAAGAAAAGCTAGAACGAAAAAATGAAAAAAAAACCTCCAATGTAAAGGAGAGGAAATGAAAAAAAAATGAACAAGGGAAAGTTTTCAAGAAAACTAAGGTCAAATGCCAAAATGGAAAAATATTGAGAGAATTGTGCAAATTCTAAGGATGAAAGAGTCACTTTATCCCAAATGAATATCGTACCTTTCCCTATGCCTACATTACAAGCCAATGACAAGTCCTATTTTATCTCATTTTTGGTGTTCTCACATTAGTGAATACTTACATAAGGGCCAAGCATATGGTATCACAATCTCATGCATTGAACATCTTTCTGAGTGTGAGTAGTTCTAAAATGTCCTAAGATCATATCACTTCTATTGTGTGAAGTAAGACTTCATTTGTTGTGAGGACACTTGAAACATGAGGATATAAATAATTATATTCCCTTAATTTAGGCAAAGATGAACTAATCTTGTAAATACTTAAGTATGTTTGAGATACCATTTGAAACTATAGGGATTACTCAAAGTTGACCTCAAATTTATCAGAAAGTAGTTGAAGGTGATTCATATGCATAATACTAATTGTTCGTACCAACTAAAGTCAAAACATTGTCAACCATGAACAAATTCATTTCTCAAAAGATGTCTTTTGTAGAAAAATCAAGAAAAAGAAAAGTAATTTTTTTGATTTATATGAACTACGTTTGACCTGATTCTTGCTATACAAGATATGTAGGCAGTCCTACAATGGGCTCGGTTTCACAATTTTTTTATATCCTTGAAAGAACGAAATTGGATCATTCCTTAAATAAAAAAAAAAAAATGATAAATTAAAAAAAGTTTCAAAGTTCCTCAATTTAAAAACTGGACAAATTTTTATTTGTTTATTTTTTTTTTTTAAAAAAATCATTCTCATTTCTAGGGAATAATCACTCTAGTTGCATTGTAACCTTAGAGAACAAACATCCTATCATCTTTCATTTCTAGAGAACAAACTCTCTAATTGCATATTGTCTTGCATTTTTCTTTTGGTACAAATATTTCTCATTCATGCTAAAAACACATAAAAAAAATTTTTGGTGCAAACTAGGCTAAAAATAAAAAATGTTGTGGTGATTTTAAATGATGATTCTGTTTAGTAAAATATTCTTGAGTAATGAGATTTAGATTAGCAGGACCCTCCTACATAATGAGATTTAGTTTAACAGGACCCTCCTACATAATGGGATTAGCAGGACCCTCCGACATAATGAGATTTAGATTAGCAGGACCCTCCTACACAATGTGATTTAGTTTAGCAGGACCCTCCTGGATAATGGGATTAGTAGTTCCCTCCTACATAATGGGATTTAGTTATTTTCTCCTAGGATAAACGCTTCCTAGTCTGAGATTGTTATTTTTCATTTTCTCCTAGGATAAACACTTCCTAGTCTGAGACGTTATTTTTTATTTTCTCCTAGGATAAACACTTCCTAGTCTGAGATCGTTATTTTTATTTTCTCCTAGGATAAACACTTCCTAGTCTGAGATCGTTATTTTTATTTTCTCCTAGGATAAACACTTCCAGTCTGAGACTGTTATTTTTTATATTCTCCTAGGATAAACACTTCTTAGTCTGAGACTGTTATTTTTTATTTTCTCCTAGGATAAACACTTTCTAGTCTGAGACCGTTTTTTTTTATTTTTTTCTCCTAGAATAAACACTTCCCAGTTTGAGACATTTGTATTTTATTTTCTCTTAGGATAAACACTTCCTAGTCTGAGACCTTTATTTTTTATTTTTTATTTTTTTCTCCTAGGATAAACACTTCCTAGTCTGACACCTTTATTTTTATTTTCTCCTAGGATATACACTTCCTAGTCTGAGTTTATTTTTTAAAAAATAGAAAAATTACATATGCATAACTCACAAAATTTCTCTAGTGAAAACTGGGGCAAATATTTTTGTGT
Source organism: Solanum piurae (assembly GCA_029582685.1). Taxonomy (NCBI): domain Eukaryota; kingdom Viridiplantae; phylum Streptophyta; class Magnoliopsida; order Solanales; family Solanaceae; genus Solanum; species Solanum piurae. The sequence goes on from JAJOOO010005781.1 coordinate 11,678, forward strand.
ATTTCTTTTGTTTGTGATGGTTTTCAGGTTTCTTCAAACGAAACATGGATTTGAAATTCAAAAACAAAGTTTCAAGTCTTTTTTCAGAATGATCAATCACATGATAGCTAGAATCAGCTTCTTCAATGCATGTAGCACCTTGACTTCCTGACATCTATTTCTATTCAGCTTCTAATCAAGAAAACATGCAGTCATTCTAGACTATTTTCAAGTTGTCCTTTTGAAGAATGCCAAAAACTCACTCTAAGTGGGAAGTTAAGCATCCAATCCATTTAAGATCAAGATACTCACCAAAATCAAGGTGATATCTCAAAGTCAAAACTCAAGTGAAGACTCAAGAGAAGCTGCATAGATAGGAGCTTGTACTTTCATTTTTCTTTTGACTATTAGCTTTCATTTTTTTAAGGATAAGAGCCGCGACCTAGAGCCTTGATGGGACCTCACTTAACTTTCCACTCATCACCTCATCTCCTTGAACTACACGTGACATGATTCCCTTATAACCCAGGATATGTAGGATGTCCAAAACCAAGACTCGATCGAACAAATTTTTCCTTCAAATACAAGTCCGGTCAAAATTTGTCACGTTATCTACTTCTTTGTCTGAAAACTCTTCGTGTTTCCAGTCAAAGAGGGGCAAACTGTAGACACGTAATTTTTTACCGAACTTAAGTTTTACACCATTTCGAGAGCTTAAATATTTTATGAAAATATAAATTAAATATTTTGAATTTTACCTTATTTTAGTAAGTTTATTCTTAAAAGATTTGAAAATAACAAAAAACAAACTATGTATTTTCTTTTAATTTAGATTTAATAAATAAGCTAGTATTTCCTAATTATATGTTTAGACTAGCTATTTGACGTTTCTTATATTTATTAATATATATATATATATTTAATCTAAAAAATAATAATAACCTAAACTACCCACACTACCCCACTTCACCTTTCAACCCCACTACCCCAACTCCACTACCCACCTCACACCACAACACCCCACTACCCAACATACACGACACACACAATCAGAAAAAGGAAAAAACACAATACACACACAACTACTATACACCTATATTAATACTACAATACACACAAGTCAACACACAGGCGGACAAACAAAAAGAAAACAAAAAGGCACAACACCACAAAAAATACAAGAAAATAAAAGAAACAAAAAGGCAACACAAAAAACACGAGAAAAAGAGAAAAAATAATCAGAAAACACCTACACTACTCCAAATACACAAATACAACACATATACCACTAGATTTGTGGGTGTTCTAATCGAGGTTCGGTCAAGATTTTGCGGTATTCAACTTTTCCTTATCTCTTTATGGAATTTGATGTAATTTTATGATAAGTTTTCTTATATTTTGTTACATTCATAATTTGATTGAAATGATTATTGATATCTTGAGTTATATTTATGTTATTTCTTAGTGCAAATACCTAAAATATGAATAAAATCCTATCATTATGTAAGAATTTTTTGTTGTTTAATTTTGTCATGCCTAAGCTATTGTTTTTATAGTATTGTCATAGATTCATGTTTATATCAATTGCCTATTTTAATTTACGTATTTTTAAATAAATGAGTCAATACCCAATAAACAAATAAATAAGTTATATTATTGAACTTGAATTTACTCATATAGGGACTAGTTTAATTAAAAATATCATTTGATTAATATAATAATAGAACAAAAAGATTTGTTATCTTGAATTCATAAAAATAAGAGTACAATTTTTTAATACTAATTGAGTTTTGGGCACGTTTAAAAATAATGGTTTCAATTAAGAATGTGGTTACACATCTTACTTGAGACATTAAAAAAAAAACTCAAGGATGCGGTGACACACCTTGACCAAATTGTTTTAGTAATCAATTTTTATTAATTTAAACCAAGAGGTGTAAATTGAGATTATTCAGTGTGATGGTAAGGAGACAGTTATGCCTCTAAATGTCAAGACCAAGAATGCGGTTACCATCTAGGTTGAGACCAAGTAAAAGTTCAACAAATAAAAAATACGAGCAAATCATGACCTATAAAAATATATCCAAAAGATAGTTAAAATAAGTATAAGTTAATAAAAGCGGCCGTGCTAAAACCACGGGACTCGAGGGATGCCAAATACCTTCCCCTCGGTCAAAAGAAATCCTTACCCGAATTTCTAGTTCTCAGACCATATAAAGAGTCATTTCCTTTTGATTAGAAATTAATAAAAAGGTGACTTGGAACACCATAACTCAATTCCAAGTGGCGACTCTGAAAAAATAAAATAATCCCTCTTCAATACTGTCACTTAAATTGGAAAAATCCTTCCGCCATGCGAAAAAGGAGTGTAACAAGGGTTAGGGTGTAGGGTTTTGAGTTTAGGATTTAGGGTTTAGGGTTTAGGGTTTAGAGTTTAGGGTTTAGGGTATAGGGTTTAAAGTTTGGATTTGGGGTTTAGAGTTTAGGGTTTAGGTTTTAGGTTTTAGGGTTTAGGGTTTAGGGTTTAGATTTTAAGGTTTAGGGTTTAGGATTTTAGGTTTTGGATCCCTAACCCTAAACCCTAAACTCTAACCCTAAACCTAAACCCTAAACTCTAAATCCTAAACTCTAAATCCTAAACCCTAAACCTAAAACCTTAAACCCTAAAATCTAGACCCTAAATCCTAAACCATATCCCTTTAACCATAAACCCTAAACCCTAAATGCTAGACCCTAAATCCTAAACCATATCCCTTTAACCATAAACCCTCAACCCTAAATGCTAAATCCTAAACCCTATATCCAAACTCTAAACCGTAAATCCTAAACCATATCCCGTTAACCATAAAGCCTAATCCCTAAACCCTAAACCCTAAATGCTAAATCCTAAACCCTATATCCAAACTCTAAACCCTAAACCCTAAACCCTAAACTCTAAACTCTAAACCCTAAACCCTAACGCTAAAGCCTAAACCCAAAACCCTAAACCCTAAACACTAAACCCTAACCCTAAACCCAAATCCCTAAATCCTAAGTTCTAAATGCTAAACCCTAAACCCTAAACCCTAAACCCTAAATCCTAAACTCAAAACCCTAAACCCTAAAACTAAACCCTAAACCCTAAACTCTAAACTCTAAACCCTAAACCCTAAAACTTAAACACTAAATACTAAACCTTCCTAAAATCCTAAAACCTAAACCCTAAACAATAAACGCTAAACCCTAAATCCTAAACTCTAAACCCTAAACCCTAAACACTAAACCATAACCCCAAACCATAAATACTAAACTCAAAACCCTAAACCCCAAATCCTAAACCCTAACCCTAAATCCTAAACCCTAAACCAACACCCTAAATCATAAACTCTAAATCCTAAACTATAAATGTTAAACCCTAAACCCTAAACCCTAAACCCAAAACCCTAAACCAAAACTCTAAACCCTAAACCTAAATCCTAAACTCAAAACCCAAAACTCTAAACCCTAAACACTAATCCCTAAACCCTAAATCCCAAACCCTAAATCCTAAACCCTAAACCCTAAACCCTAAACTCAAACCTCTAAACCTTAATCCCTAAACACTAAACCTAAACCCTAAACTGTAAATCCTAAACCCTAAATCCTAAATTCTAAACCCTAAACCTAAAACCATAAACACTAAACCCTAAACGCTAAACCCTAACCCCTATACCCCTAACAATAAACCATAAACACTAAACCCTAAACGCTAAACCCTAACCCCTATACCCCTAACAATAAACCATAAACACTAAACCCAAAATGATAAACCTTAAACCCTAAACCCTAAAACCTAAACCCTAAATCTAAACCCTAAATCATAAAATCAAAACCCAAAATCCTAAACCTTAACCCTAAATTGTAAACTCAAAACCCTAAACACTAAACGCTAAATCCTAAACCCTAACGCTAAATCCTCAACCCTAAACCCTAAACCCTAAATCTTAAACTCTAAACGTTAAACACTAAACCCTAAACCATAAACCATAAACCCAAATACCTAAACCCTAAATCATAAACCATAAACCCAAATACCTAAACCCTAACCCTAAACCCTAAATACTAAACCTTAAACCCTAAACACTAAACCTTAAACCCAAAACCTAAACACTAATTCCTAAACCATAAACCATAAACCTTAAACCCTTAACCCTAAATCCAAACTCTAAACCCTAAACCCCTAAACTCTAAACCCTAAACCCTAACCCTAAACCCTAAACCCTAATCCCTAAACACAAAACCCTAAACCCTAAACCCTAAACCCAAAACCCTAAACTCTAAAGACTAAACCCTAAACCCTAAACCCTAAATCCAAACTCTAAACCCAAAATGCTAAACACTAAACCCTAAATCCTAAACTCAAAACCCTAAATCCCTGACCCCTCCAAGGGTCATTAAAATAAAAAAAACAAAAAAAAAACCCTAAACCCTAAATCCTAAACTCTAAACCCTAAACACTAAGCACTGAACCCTAAACCCTAAACCCTAAATACAAAATCCAAAATCCAAAACCCTAAACCCTAATTCCTAAACGTTAAACCCTAAATTCTAAACTCAAAACTCTACACCCTAACGCTAAACCCTAAACCATAAACCCTAAACCCTAAACCTAAAGTCTAAACCCTAAATCCAAACTTTAAACCCCTAACCCTAAATCCTAAATTCTAAATCCTAAATTTAAAACCATAAACCCTAAACCCTAAACCTAAACCCTAAAACCTAAACCATAAACCCTAAACCCAAAATCCTAAATCCTAAACTCTAAACCCTAATCCTAAATCCTAAACTCTAAACCCTAACCATTAAATCATATACTCTAAACTCTATCTTCCCTCTCTACGCGGAATTCTCTCAAAATTTACACAGCAGCTACAGTTCTAACGGCTAGTTCTCCCGCCGGAATGGCGCGTGAGCCGCCGGAGGGCCTCCCCATGCAGCCGGACCAAGCTCATCGGAGGCGCCTTGAGCAGACACACATAACCCACCAAAAATCGTCATCTACTTCATCCTATAACTCCATGATTTCGCGAAAGAAATAAGCGATGAATGTCGCGATTTCAGACAAGGAGCTGGACGGGGTTCAAAAAATAATTTCCCACGATCACGATGAGTTGATTCATCCAAAACTGTTTGATGGGAATGAATCTACTGCTCAAGGGTAACATATTAAAAAATCAGGTGATTTCATCTTGCCAATTGCGAGATCTGAAGAAGTGAATTCTGGGAGAATCGCCCAAAAATCGCCAGAGCTGCGCCTTCATATTCGCCCATCTTCCCATCAAATTCATGGCTACTTAAGCACTGGGGATTACTCACCTGGTGAAGAAGTACATCTCACTGCAATTTCAAGTAAAATGGACGGTCCAAACTCCGGCGACAAGGATTCTGATGGGCAAGCAGCCGGAAAATCGCAAAATGGTAGTGACGAGCCTAATGGAGTTTTTTCTACGGCTAAGGAGGTCCATCTCAACAATACATCCATCAATATAGATCAAGAACAAACCCAAAAGGAGTGCCAAACAAATTAGGTTAATTCAACAACCAATCACCAAGTTGAACTTGAAGAACTCCAGTGCAGAACTGAAGCAGAACAACAGAGGACAGACCTCAATGATCATACAAGTTCTAATGGTCAAAAACAAGACCAAAATTCCATTAAGGAACTAGAAATGGGGCTACAACTAAAGCAGGGAGATACAAATATCACTCATGACCAACTTGCTCAAAATGATAACACAAGGCCTTCCAATTTAGAAGTGATCGAAGTGGAGAACTCATCACACTTCTCATTTGGAGTGAACTCAAACAATACATCTCCAAGCAAAGGAAAACAGCAGACATTAGGTATGGCTATTAACTATACTAATGAACTTGACTCTGATCATGTGCAGGAGCAGCAGGCAATACATACTGAATCATAAAGCAAAATTCCAAGTGTTGAGGGTAATCAAGAAGGTAAGTCTTCTCATCGTAGTTCTAGTCAAGGTTGCTGTAAGTCTGAGTAATAGTGAAGACCTCGGGATGGTTAATGCAAAGGGACAAAAGAATGCCACTTCAAATGATCAGAAACAGAGCAAAGAGGCTGATCAAAATCATAGTAGTGCTAAGAATAAAGGCCCTGATCATCTCCCTGATCTCGAAGGGAGGTCTGAATCCACTAACTATCATAAAGAGTCCCCTAAAATCTCCAATAACTTTGATAGACAAATCAATTCCAATCATAAAGGTCAGCAAATTCAGTACCCCAACCAACCCAAAGTTCCCAACAATCCTATCGAAAATCTGAATACCAAAGGAGACAAGAATCCTGAACCTGCCCCTTACACAGTGGTACAGACCCTTGCTGCTAGACTTAGACAAATTCATGCTATTAATGCAGCCTCTATAGAACTGGTACCTCCCAGACATACCACTACACAGGGCCAGCCGGCGGTGATTTATGATATGGACGACTTCATGAACAAATTGGCAGTGGACTGTAAATACACCCTTATAGGTAAATTCAGTACCACCATGCCAAAAATTGAACTCATCAGGAAAAGCTTCATATTGCAAACTCAACTGCATGGGGGAGTCAATATTGCTCACTATAACGCTAGGCATGTGTTTATTGATTTGGAGATTGAATTGGACTACAACACTGTATGGACACAACAAAGAATGACTATTGAGGGCAAACTTATGAGAATACAGGCCTGGACCCCCAATTTCAGACCTGAGGAGGAAACACCTATTCTTCCTATATGGGTACTGCTGCTAGGATTACCTTGGCACTGTTTCAAGAAAGAGTTCATCACACCTTTACTAGAGTCTGTGGGCAAAGTTCTTTATTTAGATACAGCATCTATTAAAAGAACTAGAGCTAGTATGGCCAAGGTAAAGGTCCAAGTAGACCTCACTAAGGCAAGACCACGACATGTTTGGATTGGTTTGGATATGAAGATCTCACTATAGGAAGGTGGCAACCGATTGAATATGAAAATATCCCTCCCTACTGTGAATATTGCAGACACCAAGGACACATAATAGATGAGTGTAACTTCAAATTAAGGGATGAAGAATTTAGGAAAAAGAAGGAATCAGAAACAGGAAAGAAGAACAGAAACATAACTGAACAGGGGCAACAGGGAGATGATATCAGACAGAGCAAGCCAAAGGCACCAGAAGAACAGGGAAATGATAATAGACAAACCAAACCAAAGGAACATGGGGAACAATTTCAACAACAGAACAAGGAAAGGAGCAATCAGCAACTACATGAGCAGCAAAAGGAAGAGGAACGGCACGTACAAAGAAGGAGAAATAACAAACCACAAGAAGAAAAAGTGCAGAAGACAATTTGGAGACCAACCTCACCACAGAGCAGGCAGACAAAAGAGCTATCACAGACCACAGCTCATCACACAGGTACAACTATTATCCATAATCACAACTCTTTTTCTAACCTTAACATGCAGGAAACAGAAAATACAGATATGCAAAGGCTGAAAGGTGATGTAAAAAGTTCAACTCAAGGAGCACAAAATAAGTCTAAAACAGACCTTAATCAAGAAACTCATACCAAGCAAATGGGTAATAAAGTAGACAACAAAAGCACAGGTATTGAGTCAATGCTCCCAATCCCCAGCAACCCTATTATTGCTATTCCTGATGAACTTGCTGAAGTTGAAGGAGGGATGGAGGGGATAAGTCAGGAGAAACAAACTAACATGCAAGAAGGGGTGTCCAAAGGGGGGAATTTGACTCATGTTCTGCATGAGGGTACACACAATGACCATAGCATAGACCTTAGAGCCCCTGCTACCACTACAGCCCAACAACAGCATCCCAAACATCAAGCAGGGAAAGAAAATCAGACTACTATTGCACAAAACAGAGGAAAACAACAAAGAGAGGTAAGTAATGCAGATAAACCAAACAAGGGTTCTATGGCAAAAGACATGGGAGCTAAAGCTAGCACTAGCATACAAGAGAACACTCCCAAAAGAAAAAATAAACCTAGCAAAAAAAAGAGAGAAGTTGCCAAAAGAAGACAGAACATAGAAGTTTGCAAGAAGTTTATTATGGTTGATGAACACTTGGGTATGGATATTACTCCTTTACAGACCCAATATATGACCCCCCCCACCCTATGTCCCGCCGGATAAAAGGTTGGAAAAATGTGAGATGAATACAGAACCTACATTTGATGAGTATGCTGTTGAAGACTCAGAAGATGATCTTGATGTAGATAATCAATCCCTCCAGGATCCAGATGAAGATGATGGGAATAGGGAGTTATTGACTAAAGCATTTAATCCTCATCCTGATATAGGCCTGGCAGAGGAGATTCAGCAAGTGACAGACAAGCAGGGATTGTCCCCCAGAGGAATACATCATGATAGATTCTACTTCAAAACTCAAGATATCAACACTGTCACTGCTGGCAGACCTAACAATAAGCTCTTCCTTTCCAAATCTTCTTAATGATTAATATAATTATTTGGAATGTAAGAGGGATCAACACTCAAGGGGTACTTGAGAGACTCAAAATGCTCAAGAAGATGCACCAACTCTCTATTATTGCTATCCTGGAACCTTACTCAGATAACAGTCATGTCCAAAGTTTTAAAAACCAATTAGCTATGGAGCAGGCTATGAGTAATTGCAATGGCAAAATCTGGCTTTTTTGGAATTCAGACATTGATTGTGTAATATTAGAGGAGGATGAGCAACAAATCACTTGTGACATTGGCCATAATGAACTTCAAACTCACTTCAACTTCACCTTTGTTTATGCCAAGTGTAAGGATCACCTCAGAAGACCTCTATGGGATAGAATGCTACACCATGCTGCTGGTAGCATCAACCCATGGTACTCAGTAGGTGACTACAATGTCATTACTTCCACTGAGGAAAAGTTGGGAGGGGTACCCTACAACATGAAGAAGAGTTTAGAATTCATAGCTGTGATAGAAGCTTGTGGTCTCATGGACCTAGGTTTCAGTGGACAGAAGTTCACTTGGTCCAATAAAAGGGGTATTACTCACAGAATTTGGAAAAGATTGGACAGGGCACTGGTCAATGATACTTGGCTGGAAAAAATGCCCCAGACTACCATCACTCATCTACCCTTTGTAGGCTTTGATCATTGCCCTTTACTGATGGAAATGACTGCCAAAGAAGAGTAGCATATTAGATACTTTAAATTCCTTAACTGCTGGACTGATCAACCCAACTTTCTTAACATTGTTAAGACCTGCTGGGAAAGACCTATTGAGGGTAACAACATGTGGAAGTTTCATCAGAAATTCAAAAGACTGTCTACCACTCTTAGCTCTTGGTCAAGGGGGGAATTTGGTGATATTTTTATTAAAGTCAAGGAATATGAGGAGAGGGTCAGAGCTGCCGAGGAGAATCTCATCCAAAATCACAATGAAAACAACAGAACCAGCCTGCATGAACTTAATGCTGAATACATCAGATTTTTGAAAATGGAGGACTCTATTTTGAAACAAAAAACTCAATTGCATTGGTTCAAAGAAGGTGATGCTAATACAAAGTATTTCCATTCTTTGATTAAAGGAAGAAGAAGAAGGTTTTTTATTCACAAACTTCTCAGGGATGATGGAGAATGGCTACAGGGAAATGATAACATTGCAGAGGCAGCCTGCACTCATTTCCAGAATATGTTTACAGGAGTGGACAAGCTGATCAATGAAAATGATATCAGTTGTATTCCAAGCATGGTCAACCAGGAGCAGAATAATAGCCTTATTATCATGCCTGAACTAGAAGAATTGAAGGAAGTGGTCTTCTCTATGAATCCTAGTTCTGCAGCAGGTCCGGATGGAATGAATGGACATTTTTTTCAGAAGTGTTGGCATATTATCAAACAAGATCTACTTGGAGTCATTCAAGCTTTCTTTTGTGGCCAAATGATTCCTAAATACTTCTCCCACTCTTGCATTGTCCTACTACCTAAGGTGAACAATCCTAACAAACTCACAGAGTTCAGACCCATCAGTTTGAGCAACTTCACTAGCAAGATCATATCTAAATTAGTGAGCTCTAGACTTGGTCCTATCTTACCTAGCCTGATTTCCCCCAATCAGTCTGGGTTTGTCAAGGGAAGAAATATTTCAGAAAATATTATGTTAGCACAGGAGATAATTCACCAGATCAAGAAACCCAATATTGGAAGCAATGTCATTATTAAACTCGACATGGCTAAAGCATATGATAGGGTCTCTTGGTCCTATATATGTTTGGTACTGAGAAAAATGGGATTTGAGGAGATCTTTATTGATATGGTTTGGAGGATCATGACTAACAATTGGTACTCTATTATTGTCAATGGCAAAAGACATGGTTTCTTCCACTCCACCAGAAGTCTTAAGCAGGGTGATCCAATATCTCCAGCCCTATTTATTTTAGGTGCAGAGGTCCTGTCCAGATCCCTGAACAATTTGCACAGCAATCCAGACTACTTTGGATTCTTCATGCAGCCAAGAGGCCCACAAGTGAACCACTTAAGCTTTGCCGATGACACTATACTTTTCACCTCAGGAAGACAGAAAACTCTTAAACTCATTATGCAAACCTTGAGGAGTTATGAAGAGACCTCAGGCCAACTTATTAGCAGGGACAAAAGCCACTTCATGGTCCATACTAGTGTTTTCAATAGCACTAGGGAGAGGATCAAGAGGATCACTGGTTTTAAACAGAAGGAAGGCCCTCTTACTTACCTTGGTTGCCCTTTATTTGTTGGTAGACCAAGGATTATTTATTTCTCTAACCTTATTAATAAAGTGTTATGCAGAATTACAGGTTGGCAAACAAAAATGTTGAGCTATGGTGGCAGAGCTATATTAGTCAAGCATGTACTACAATCATTACCTATTCACCTCTTATCAGCAGTGACCCCTCCAGTTACTGTCCTAAAACAAGTACAAAGTATCATGGCCGATTTTTCTGGGGATGGAGGAATGAGAAAAAAAAATATCATTGGGCTTCTTGGAAGAATTTAAGCTTTCCCTACGAAGAGGGAGGCATTGGCATGAGAAATCTTAAGGATGTATGCAAAGCATTCCAATATAAACAATGGTGGATTTTTAGATCCAAACAAACCCTTTGGGGAGACTTTTTGAAGGCTAAGTATTGTCAAAGATCCCATCCTATTAGTAAGAAATGGGACACAGGAGAGTCACTAACCTGGAAACATCTGATACAAAACAAACACAAGGTTGAGGAGCACATTCAATGGAAACTCAACTCAGGCAACTGCTCCTTTTGGTGGGACAATTGGCTTGGTGTTGGACCTCTGGCTCAGTACTTCACTGACAGTAACAGACTCAACAATACCACTGTAGCAGAGTTTTGGGTCGATGGACAATGGAACTTAAATATGCTCATACAACAAGCTCCCAATAACTACCTAGCTGACATACTAGCCACAGAACTGCACATCCAGCAAAACCTTCTTGATCGAGCAATCTGGAAACTCAACACTGATGGACAATTCAGCTGTTCATCTGCATGGAATGAAATCAGGGAGAAGAGGACCAAGACAATATTCAACACACTCATTTGGCACAAGAGTATCCCTTTTAAAGCTTCTTTTCTTTTAAGGAGAACTTTACGTGGTAAAATTCCTACTAATGAAAAATTAACAAGCTTTGGCAATGAGCCAGCAAATTGTTTTTGTTGCTGTAACAGGACAGGTCTGGATACTATAGCACATACTTTCAACAATGGACACTTTGCTCAATATGTGTGGAAGAGCTTTGCTGCAGCTGCTGGAGTCAGAACAGATCACAGCTCAATACCTCAACTAATCATGCAATGGTGGTCTACCAAGCACAACAATGCAGCACACAAACTGTTACTCCAAGCTACACCAATCTTCATCTGCTGGAATCTCTGGAAAAACAGGTGTGCTTGTAAATACGGGGGCAGACAATCCAATATTAGCAGAGTCAAGTATGCAATCTATAAGGACAATTACAAACTCATGCACACAGCATTCCCGCAAGTCAAATGGCCATCGAAATTGACAGATCTGATCCAGGTTGCAGACAAATGTATTCATGAGATCAAAGTAACTCCAGTCAATTGGAAAAAGCATCCAGATCAGTGGGTGAAAATTAACACTGACGGCAGTGCTTTAAGCAACCCAGGCAGAATAGGAGCAGGGGGTGTTCTAAGGGAAGACACAGGTGAAATGATACTAGCATTTGCTACGCCCTTGGGAGAGGGAACCAACAACCAAGCTGAACTAGAAGCAGCCATTTTCAGGATGACATGGTCCTTGGAACTAGGGTACAGGAACATCATTTTGGAAGTCGACTCACAGCTTCTAGTGGACTGGATCAGGATAAAAAATAATCCTCCATGGAACATCAGCAATCAGATACAGAAACTCCAAACACTTATCAACCAAACACAAGAATTCAGCTGCAAACACATCTACAGAGAAGCCAATTACGTGGCTGATTCACTCTCCAAACATAGTCACAAGCTCGCTAGCCCCCAAATATATTTCAACACTCAACAGTTGCCAAAGGAAGCAAAAGTTTACTATCATCTAGACATGTTGGAGATGGCAACCTTCAGGAGAAGGAAGATTAAGAGAATTAAAGAACCACCTTGAAGTTGTTTTTTAGTTGTAAGGGGAGAGTATTCTTTTTTATGTTTCCTAGATTCCTTGTATCGAGAGGAGTCCTCTCCTTAGGTGTTTAGTATCTTGGAGTACCTTTCTTGTAAGGGGATGAGTTGACTAACCTTTTGGATTGGTTGACTTCTGAACCATCATAGGATCGGAGGTTAGGTTTATGCCCCCCTCCTTGTATTTCTTTGCTTTATTAATGCTAAGGCTTGGGGGTGTTGCTAAGCCCCTGACCCCCCCAAGGGTCGTTAAAATTTTTTTTTAAAAAAAAAAAAAAAAAAAAAAACCCTAATTCCTAAACCCTAACCCTAAACCTAAACCCTAAACCCTAAATCCTAAACTCAAAACCCTCAACCCTGACCCTAAACCCTTCACCCTTAACCCTAATCCCTAAGCAGTAAACCCTAATCCCAAAATCCTAAACCATAAACCTTAAAAACTAAACCTAAACCCTAAACTCTAAACCCTTAACCCTAAATCCTTAACTGTAAATTCTAAACTATAAAGTCTAAACCCTAAACCTTAAACCTAAAACCCTAAACCCTAAAATCTAAACCCAAAAACCCTATACCCCTAACAATAAACCCTAAACCCTAAAATCTAAACCATAAACGCAAAACCTTAAACCCTAAATCCTAAACCTTAAAATCTAAACCACAAACGCAAAACCTTAAACCCTA
>JAJOOO010005781.1:30000-36345 GCA_029582685.1 Solanum piurae
CTATATACCTTAAAACCTAAATCTTAAACCTTAAATAAAAACTCTAAGTCCCTAAAACCTAAATCCTAAATCCTAAAATTTAAACCCTAAACAATAAATCCTAAAATGAAAACCCTACACCCTAACCCTAAACCTTAAACCCTAAACCCTAAATAGTAAACACTAAATCCTAAACCCTAAATCCTAAACCCTAAACACTAAATCCTAAACCCTAAATACTAAACCATCAACATTAAAACCCAAAATCCTTAACTCTAAACCCTAAGACCTAAATCCTAATCTCAAAAACCTAATCTCAACGCCCTAACCACTAAAACCCTAAACTCTAAACCCTAAACCCTAAATCTTAAACACTAAATCCTAAACCATAAATCCTTAACTCTAAACCCTAAGCCCTACATCTTAATCTCAAAACCCTAATCCCAATACCCTAAACCCTAAATCCTAAACTTTAAGCCCCAAATCATAAACTCTAAACCCTAAACCTAACCCTAAACACTAAAATCTAAACCCTAAACACTAAACCTTATACTCCTAATATAAAACCCTAAACCCTAAACCGTAAATACCAATCCTTAAACCCTAAACCCTAAATTCTAAAACCTAAACCCTAAACGCTAAACACAAAATCCTATACCCTAAACACCAAACCTTAAACACTAAACCCTAATCCCTAAACCTTAAATCCTAAATCCAAACTCAAAACCCTAAACCCTAAACCCTAAACCCTAAACCCTAAACCCTAAACCTTAAACTCTAACTATAAACCCTAAACCCAAAACCCTAACTATAAACCCTAAACCCAAAACCCTAAACATTAAACCCTAAAGCCTAAACACTAAATCCAAACTCTAAACCAAAAATCCTAAATACTAAAACATAAACCCTAAATCCTAAACTCAAAACCCTAAACCCTAAACCCTAAACTCTAAACCCTAAACCCTAATCACTAACCCTTAAACCTTAAACCCTAAACCCTAAACACTAAACCTTAAACCCTAAACCCTAAACCCGAAACCCTAAAACCAAAACCCAAAACCCAACACCCAATGCCCTAAATCCTAAATGTTAAATCATAAACCTGAAATCCTAAAACCTAATCCCTAACCCTAAACCCTAAACCCTATATCATAAACTCAAACCACTAAACCCTATCTCTTAACCCTAAACCCTAAACCCTAAATACTTAACTATAATCCCAAAACCCTATCCCTAAACCCTAAATACTTAACTCTTATCCCTAAATCCTAAACTCAAAACCCTAAATCCTAAACTCAAAACCCTAAACCCTAAACCCTAAACCCTAAACCCTAAACTCTAAATTCTAAATGTTAAACCCTAAACCCTAAACCCTAAACTCTAAACCCTAAACCCTAAATCCTAAATCCTAAACTCAAAACCCTAAACGCTAACCCTAAACCCTTAACCCTAAACGCTAATCACTAAACCTAAACCCTAAACCCTAAAATCTAAACTGTAAACCCTATACCCCTAATAATAAACCCTAAACCCTAAACCCTAAACCCTAAACTCTAAACCCTAAATCCTAAACTCTAGCCCTAAATCCTAAACCCTAAACATAAAACCTAAACCCTAACACTAAATCCTAAACCCTAAGCCTAAACTCTAAACTCTAAATATTAAACTCTAAATGTGAAACAGTAAACCCTAAACCCTAAACCTTAAGCCCTAAATCCTAAACTCAAAACCCTAAACCCTAAATCCTAAACTCAAAACCCTAATCTCTAACCTATCTCTCTAAACTAAGCGCTGCCAACTCCAAGCCTAATGTCTATATTCCCAACGGCTAAAGGAACTGCCAGAATGGCGCGTGAGCCGCCGGTAGGCACCTTCAGACCGTCGGATCAGTCTCAACAGAGGCGCACTGAGCAGATGAACAAAACCCACCAAGAATCACCCTCTAATTCATCCTATAACTCCACAAATTCGTGAAACAATAAGGTGATGAATATCGCAATTTCTGAGAGAGAATTGAACGGGATTCGAAAAATTATGTCCCCAGATCGTGACAGGTTAATTCATGGAAAGTTGTTTAGTGGGAACGATTCTACTCAACAGGGGCTACAACATACTACAAAATCATGCTATTCCATCTTGCCATTTGGGAGATCTGAGGAGGCAATTTCTGGGAAAATCGCCGCAATATCTGGGAAAATCGCCGCAATATCGCCCGAACTGCGCCCTCAAATTTGAACAGTTTCCCAGCAATTTCATGGAGAGTTAAGCATTGGGGATTACTCACCTGGTAAAGAGGTACATCTCACTGCAATTTCAAGCAAAATGGATGGTCCAATCGCCGGCTACATGAATTTTGGTGATCGAGCAGTCGAAAAGCTGAAATTTGATGGCGGCGCTAATATGGTGACCTACTCTAATGATGAAGAGGTCCACATTACCAACATATCCATCAATTTAGCTCAGGAACAAATCCAAGAGGAAAGTCCGGTGCGTATAATTAAAACTACAACCAACCAACAATTTGAGCTTGAAGAGCTCAACTGCAGAACTGAAGCCAAACAGCAGGGGACCTATGCAAATGATCATGAGTGCTCTAATGGTCAAAAACATGACCAACAAACAATTGAGGAACAAACCATGGAGATGCAATCCACAAAAGGAACTGGAGGAACATGTCAAGGTCAAAATGATCAACATGGGAATACAAAGAATAAAAGTTTGGAAGTGGTAGAGGTGGAGAGTTCATCACAGTTTTCCTTTGGAGTTAACCTAATGTATACAATGTCGAGCAGTGAAGGCCAACAAAGGCCAGGTAAGGGAATCAATTCTACTAATGAACCTGTTCATGATCATATGCAGGGACAACAGGTATTGAACACCAATTCACAGAGCAAAAATCCAAGTGAGGACGACAACCTTGCAAGTAAGTGCACTAAATCTACTCCTAATATAAATGTTGTTAGCTTAAGTATTGGTGATAGCCATGTGCATGATAATGCAAAAGGGAAAAAGGTGGTTTATCTGAATGAACAAGAACAGGGCAGCAGGGATAATAAATCCCAACAACAGGCATCCAAAAGAAAAATATGAATCAGTCTCAGCTGATTCCTCAGGGAGGGAATTCTGTTCCCAATAGCTACCACAATTCTTTCCCTAAAATTTCCAGTAACTTTGATAAACACAACTTCCCTAATCAGAACAACCATCAAATACACCATCCCAATTAAAACAAAAGTGTCAACAACACCAACGAGGCTCAAACCAACAAACAAGACCAGATAGAAGAACCTGCACCATATACGGTGGTTGAAACTCTGGCTGCAAGACTGAGACAGATTCATGTTACACAGTCAAACTCCATTGAATTGACTGTGGATTGCAAATACACCTTGGTAGGCAAATTCAGTGCTACCATGCCAAAAGTAGAGCTTATCAGGAAAAGATTCATCATGCAAACTCAGCTGAATGGGGGGGTTAATATAGCTCACTATAATGCAAGGCATGTTTTTATTGATTTGGAGAATGAACTTGACTATAACACTGTGTGGACACAACAAAGACCATTGAGGGCAAACTTATGAGAATACAAACTTGGACTCCTAATTTTAGACCTGAGGAAGAAATCCCTATTGTTCCTATATGGGTACTACTGCCAGGACTACCATGGCACTGTTTCAAGAAGGAATTTATCACACCTTTGTTAGAGTTAGTAGGCAAAGTGTTATATCTAGACACAACATCCATTAAAAAAACAAGAGCCAGTATGGCCAAGGTAAAAGTCCAAGTGGACCTTACCAAAACAAGGCCTAGACATGTTTGGATTGGATTGGATGATGAGGATCTTACTATAGGGATGACAACCAATTGAATATGAAGATATCCCTCCCTATTATGCATACTGCAGACATCAAGGCCACATAATAGATGAGTGTAACTTCAAAATAAGGGATGAGGAATTCAAGAGAAGGAAAGAGTCAGAAGCAGAAAGGAAAAACAAAAATACAAGGGAACAGGGGCAACAGACAAACCAAGCCAAAGGAACAAGAGGAGCAACTTCATCAAAACAACAAGGAAAGGAGCAATCAGCAGCTACCTAAGCAACAAAAGGAAGAGGAATGGCAGGTACAAAAAAGGAGAAACAATAAACCACAGGAAGAAAATATACAGAAGACAATGTGGAGACCAACCTCACCACAGAACAGGCAGACAAAAGAGCAACCACAGAACACAACTCAACAAACAGACTAACATCTCTAATCAAAATTCTTTTACTAACCTTAACATGTAGGAAACACAAAATGCAGACATGCAAGAGCTGAACAGTGATGTAGGAAGGTCAACACAAGGACCACAAAATAGGTCTAAAGCAGACCATAACCAAAAAACACATACCAAGCAAATAGGAAATAAAGTAAATAGCAAGAGCACAGGTATTGACTCAATGCTCCCAATCCCCAGCAACCCTAATATTTCCTATCTTGATGGCATTGCTGAAGTTGAAGGAGGGATGGAGAGGGAATGTCAGGAGAAACAAACTCACATGCAGGAAGGGGTGTCCAAAGGGGGGAATTTGCCTCATGTTCTTCATGAGGGTACACACATTGACCTTAGTTTAGACCTTATAACTCCTGCTACCACTACAGGCCAACATCAGAATTCCAAACATCAACAGGTGCAACAACAATAACAATCAGGTGCAGGAAATCAGACTACGACTGAAAACAACAGGGAAAAACAGCAAAGAGAGGTAAGAAATGCAGATAAACAAAACAAGGGATCTATGGCAAGAGATATGGGAGCCAAAGCAAGCACTAGCAACCAAGGGAACACTCCCAAAAGCAAAAACAAACCTAGAAAAAAAAAAGAGAAGCTGCTAAAAAGAGACAGAACATACAGCAGGACAGTGATAAGCAGGGGGAACAACAAATGAAAGGAGAAGTTTGCAAGAAATTTATTATGGTTGATGAACAACTGGGTATGGATATTACTCCTTTACAGACCCAATATATGACCCCTCTTCCTAATGTTCCTCCTGACAAAAGGTTTGAAAAATGTCAAATGAATAAAGGCCCTATAATTGATGAATATGTTGTTGACAATTCAGAGGATGAACTTGATGTGGATAATTAATCCCTCCAGGATCCTGATGAGGATGATGAGACTACTGAGTTACTGATTAGAGCCTTTAGTCCTCATCCTGATAAAGGCCTGGAAGAGGAGATTCAGCAGGTGGCAAACAATCAGGGATTATCTCCCAGAGGAATACATCATGATAGATTTCACTTCAAAACTCAAGACATCAACACTGTCACTGCTGGCAGACCAAACACTAGGCTCTTTATTTCCAAATCATCTTAATGATTAGTACAATTATTTGGAATGTGAGAGGGATCAACACTCAGGGGTACTTGAAAGAGTCAAAATGCTCAAGAAAATGCACCAACTCTCTATTATTGCTATCCTGGAACCTTTCTTAGATAACACTCATGTTCAAAGCTTTAAAAACCAATTAGCTATGGAGCATGCTATGAGAATTGCAATGGAAATATTTGGCTTTTTTGGAATATGGTCATTGATTGTGTAATTCTAGAGGAGGATGAGCATGACATTGGCCATAATGAACTTCAGACTCACTTCACCATCACCTTTGTGTATACCAAGTGTAAGGATCACCTCAGAAGACCTTTATGGGATAGAATGCTACACCATGCTGCTGGACGCACCAATCCTTGGTGCTGAGTAGGTGATTACAATGTCATTTCTTCCATTGAGGAAAAGCTGGGAGGGGTACCTTATAACACGAGGAAGAGTTTAGAATTCATTGTTGTGATAGAAGCTTGTGGTCTCTTGGACTTAGTCTTCAGTGGACAGAAGTTTACTTGGTCCAATAAAAGAGGTATAAGTCATAGAATCTGGAAAAGACTGGACAGGGCTCTAGTAAATATACTTGGCTGGAAAAAATGCCATAGACTACTATCACTCACTTACCATCTGTAGGATCTCATCTGAAATGACCCAAAAAGTTCTTAAAAATGTGTTTCGGAAGTTACCGGAAACTTGTTTAGCTATTTATAAAAAAATCTGTTTCGCTTTTCGAAAATCCAACTTCATATTCTTGTTTAGGGGGTCAAATTGAGTAAGAAATGGGTCTAACCCAAATTTTAGAGCAACCGTATCAAAATCCGAAATTTCCAAGTGAAGCCTTTTCGAGGGTCTAGTTTGGAGGGTCATATCTCCTAGAACACAAATTATTTGGGTGGCCAATAACATATCCATGGAAAGCCCTTTGAGTTAGCTACCTAACGCACTTCGTTTCACCTCATTCGGAGTTCGGACGAAGAAGTTATGCCCATTTTCGTAAAATCT
>JAJOOO010005782.1:0-30892 GCA_029582685.1 Solanum piurae
AGGGTTAGTAAATTATACACACGTAGCCGGACCAAGGTGCGGGGTGAAATTCTCTAGATGCCGGACCAAGGATTTAAAGATACCTAACTTATCACTTTACATGTAGTACGCTAAGAGAGGATTGCTATTACTAGGATTACTGCGTTATGAGCTTGTGGGGAACACATATACCCTAGTTATTTCTCTTATCTTGATAACAACCAAAATTGATTTTTGATTACTGATTACTTATTGAATCCTTACAATTTGTTTCCCAACCCCCCCCCCCCTTTTAATTACTTGTTTTTTGGAAGTAATTTGTCTAATTGAATATAATTGTTAGTTAAAGTAAAGTCTAAACCATTTTCCTCGTGGGATCGACCCCAACCTACAAGTTGGGTTCTTTACTTGATAACGATCGCTTATGCTTCTTTAAGGAGCTATAATTTGAGCGTATCACACAACAGTAGTAGGATCATCAACACACTTCTTAAACAAAGAGACATGGAAAATTAGATGCACCAATGCCAAGTCAGAAGGCAAATCGAACTCATATGCTACCTTAGCAATACGCCTCAAAATCTTATATAAGCCCCCATATCAGGGACTAAGCTCCCCTTTCATTGCAAACGTCATCACACCCTCCATGGGTTGATATTTTCAAGTAAACCCAATCATCAACACCGGATTTAAGCTCTCTTCTTCTAACATCGCCATAAGACTTTTGTCAACTTTGAGCCAGTTTCAATCTTTATTGAATAAGTCGAACCTTTTCCATTGCCTCATGCACTAACTCGGACCCTATTAAAGAAACCTCACAACCTTCAAACCAACCAATCTCGAATGGAGCCTCAAATGGAGCCATACCAATACTCGAATAGTAACTATTAATTTAAGAAAAGTCGATCAAAGGGAAATGATGATCATCATAATTACCGTGTAAGTCAATCACACAAGCTGTCAATATATCTTCCAACGTCTCTATAATATGCTTGGCTTGACCATTAGTCTGAGTATGAAAGTCCGTACTAACCCTGACTGGGTACCAAAGCCTTTTTGGAAAGACCTCTAATATTGAGAAGTAAATTGGGTGCCTTGATCGTATATAATAGATAGGGGCACTCCATGCAACCTCAAAATTTCTTAGATATACAAATTTGTATAATCTTATGTTGAGTAATAAGTTTTTATGGGAATGAAATGAGTCAAATTCGTTATATGATCCATCATGACCCATTTTGAATTGTGCTACTACCGAGTGCGGGGTAAATTGGTAATGAAATCCATATTCAAGTCTTCCCACTTCCAAGTAGGAATGATAATTTCTTATGACAAATCTTCTGATTTCCGATGCTCAACCTTAACTTGTTGGCAATTTGGAAAGTTAGCCACTAATTCCACAGTATTCTTCTTCATCACGTTCCACTAATAGACTTCCCGCAAATCATGGTACATTTTGGTGGCTGCTTAGTGAATAGAATACCAAGAACTATGGGCTTACATAAAAATCAATTTTCTGAGCTCATCAACATTCAGAACATATAATTGACCTTGGTAATAAAGAACACCATCTCCCCCTTGGGAGAAAGCCTCAATGGTTTTTTGGGAAATTGACTTCTTCAAATCCACTACAACTTGATCAAGATCTTGCTTAGTGATGAGTCCACGATTTGGAATCATTTAGGAATTAATATTTATAGATTTAGTGTCCTCGAATGCATATTTTGCCTCAATAACTGATATAAATCCTTGAATTTCAGGTATTTGAACTTAGGAACAAAACATGGACACTATTGAGAAAAAAGGAACAAGTCAGCTGAAAGAACGAAGAAATGAAGGCATGAGGATCGCCTAAACCATTGAGCGAGTCACCGAATGGCCTTGGTATCGCCTAATGTTCCAGTATGCCAATCCTTGAAGGAGAAAATCAAGTCGGCGATAGAAAGGAGTAGTCGGTGAGTCACCGAACTGTTCGGCAATGCATTGATATATCACCCAAAGTTATAGAACTTGAATTTGTTTAAGGCCAATGCAGAAATACGATGAACTAGACCAAAGGACGGATCACCGAGTGGATCGGCGATCCCGACTAATTGTGCCGAGTGGGCCTTCGCAGCTCACTTTTTGACAACTATAAATATTTGTTTGAATTTTTAGTTTAGTATGTAACCAGTTTATGAAATTTTCGAATTACTAAGTTTTAGAACTTAGGTTTTTCAGACATTTTCCCTTAGCTTTGTTGATTTTGAAAATCCCCATTTTGAAGAAATTGGAAGTGGGTATTGAAGATTCTTCATCTTAGACGTGTGTAAAGACCATGTCAATCGTACCCACTTGATGGAAATGCTTTTCGATATCGATTTCTATCTCTTTACTATGTCTAGCTAAAACCCCAATTCTTGGGGTGTGATTTTATGAATATGGGTTGAATTTACTGTTGGATATTGCTAATTGATAGTTCATTTGCTGTAAAAAGGTGATTTCGTTCAGTTGTTGTGTTTGAATTTAATGGGGCTGTAGTTGCAAATACAATTTTAACTTTGAGTTTTTGGCTTGCTCGAGAGAGAGATTTTAAAACCAAAACTACTGAATCAATGGTCTGTGGTTATTGGGTTGTCGTGGGTTCATCTAGAGAGAGTGAATCGTAAACCCTCTCCCACACAATCAGCTCAAGAGAGTGAATTAACTAAGGCGAATGTTGTGCTTCATTTCCTCTTATTGGTGTTCGAGAGAAACCAATTCGATTCGGGGTAAATTGTTCGAGAGAAAGTTTAGCCCCACTATAGTCTAGCTTAGTTACCAATCTACAGCGATTTACTAACAACAACAATTACCCAGTTGTTTACCTTAGCCTATAATTCTATCACATCCCAAGGATCCCGTCTCTTTATTTGTATTTTCATTTTTAGTTGTCGTTTTAGTTGATAATTGATTACAAAACTCCCATTTGATACTTGACACTTACGTCACCCTTTAATTTATCATGTTTTTCTTCGTAAATTTTTATAGCTATAATTGACTTGAACACATTTATGTTTTTCTATTGATTCTCAATTACGAACCGCTCCCTTGGGATTCGACCCCAACTCACTAGTTGGGTTATATTACTACTCACGATCGTTGGCACTTGAACTGGAAGTAGTGTCCAGATACGTGAAGTCAAAATGGTGCCGCTGCTGTGGAGTGGTGTTACTTGAGAATTGTTAGTTAAGTTAAATTTTTCTCTTGTTAGTTATAGTGAAACTTACTTAATTTGTAGTTTTGTTTTGCTTGTTTGTGTGTTGAAAATAGGAAGAATGAGTGTAATTGATGATTGTGAACAAATGGATCACATTCCGGTAGAAGTGATGAGGTTCAGGGATAACATCCTGACTTCCAAGCAGCTAGAAGGGGAGCTTTTTCATGAGTCATGACTGAGGTTTAAAGCACTGTTGATACAATGCCCAACTCATGAAATTACCAATCTAGTTCTACTAGAATGCTTCTATAGGAGTCATAATTCAGGGAGCAAAGGATTAATCGATCAACTTATTCTGTGTGGTCTTATGAGACACTCCTATGAGACCGCAGCCAAACTCCTTGATCTTATGGACAACACCAACAAGGAGGCTGAGAAGGACCAACACTTGGTCGTTTTGCTGGGTCAGATGGATACCTTAGCCGAAAAGGTCGAGAAACTGGAGGTGCTGTCCAAAAAGAAGGGCAGAAACATACTCCCTCATGAGCGGAGAAAGTCTACGGACAATGAAAGTAGATGTATCAAGGATACACTATTAATCATTCTCCAAAAGCTCAATGAGCAAGATAGAGTGCTAGAGGAGATGAGGGAAAATGTTGAAGTGCTAAATCAGATGATTGGCTCTCACTCTAGATCTATCAAGCTAATTGAAAACCTTATGGGTCTTGCATTGACTCATCTCTACCCAAATAGACAAGGGGGATTACCTAGTACCACTAGGGCCAAACCCACAAATGGAGTTTGAGTAAGGACTTGCGTAGTGCCACGACGTTAACTAAGGCGCTTCTTGGTAAAGGCAACCCAAGGTTTTATTGCTTAATTCTTATTTTAGAAATAATGGTATGTTGATTGTGCAGGATAAAGTGTGGGAAATGTTTGAAAGGTGCAGATTTGCGAGCTTAAAGTCCAGTCGGCGAAATGCCACAGAGGTCGACAACCCCAACCTAGACCGCCGTTGGACTCAAGACAACTTTAAGGTAGAGTCTATAAAACTCGGTGAGCCCAGGAAATTATTGGCGATTCACCGATCAGGTCGGCGAATCGCCGATCAGGTCGGCGATCGTGATCTATACCACCGTTTCGACCCCCACATCAACTGAGGGTCCTGTAAAACTCGGTGAGGTAAGTGACCACTCGGCACATCACCGAGTGTGTCGGCGATCACCATTAACGTCGCCGAATGGGAGAGAACTGGATGGTTTATTAAATGGCCAAAGGTTAAAATTTCAAATTCTTTCATTTTCCCTTATTTTTCATCTTCCAAAACTCGCACCTATTTAGTATTTTTGATATTTTCACATTTTCAAGAGTATTTTTGTCGTCGGAGTTGTGTTCAGAGTGGATTACATTGCTACCTAGATTTTCAGTCATTATTATTCGGCATTTAAGGTTGATTTTCTGAATCCCACATTTCTTTTTAGTAATTTGTACTCTTATGCAAGCATTAGTATGTTGTTGATGTGTGATGGGCCTCTCTGATATGATTAGAATGTTTAAATGCCTGTTAGTAATTCAATAGTCATGCCTTTAGTGCTTTGAATGTTAAATTTCCGTTCTTTTTGTGCTGTAAAATGAAGTAAATTTTGTGGGGTTGTGCTTGCATATTGTTTAGTTTAGTTGGGTGAAGTTTGAGTAGCCCACATTTCCGCCAAACAACGTAATTTTCCTAATGATAGAGCCGGTGACTTTGTTCTTAAGGGCAAAAGTTATCAATTGGCCAACTTTGGCAAAATCGAGAGAAGTCTGAGTATCCCAGAGCAATGGGTGTTATGGGTCTTATTTGAGTTGTGCATGTATTGATTTTGTTTTCGGGGGTTGCTGGGTTAAATTCGAGAAGTTGGGTTGAAAATAGGCACGTTGGGTCATTTGGCAAGCTGGGTCGAGCTCGCCGAACCACTCGGCGGTTCGCATAATCTTCCCATCTCGCCTTTAAATTCATACTTTATGTGTTGTTGGGTTCTATAACTTTCGACGAGAAGCCTGATGTCGCCAAGGGTACTCTGCGACTCACCGAAGGACTTTTCGATCGCCTTTTGTATGCAACCCTGAACCCTTTATGCACTATAACTTTCGGCGATCTGACCCTTGATCGCCAAAGCAATTCGGCAACTCGCCAACCGATTTTGTGAGTCTGTCTGCAACTAATTTTCTGTGTTTGTGTTTGAATATTTTCTAACTTCTTCTCAATATTTGGCAGACATGGCTAGGCCAAAAGTTGTTGGAAGAAACACGCCACCCTGACAGATAAGAGCACGGAATTTCAAAATAAATGAAGGAAGGTTGAATCCTCCTAAGAAGGAAAGACAAGAACCTCTACCTGGAGACAAAGGCATGGGAAAGAAGCCCAATTCTGACAGGAAGACCACTCCCACAGGCCCCTCTATTCCTTCATAGGCCCGGGGATTCTATGTACCTATGTAGAACTTTTTGGCGGATACACCTGTGGCAGCTCCTGGTGGGTTGTTCCTTTTGAGATGACCCCGGGTACTGAGGCCTGAGGCCTAAGACCAGACTGATACACCGGGCACTCATGCCCAGACATATGGAGCGATTGCGTAGATAGGATCCCCTCTTTACCTCCCTCTCTTTCTTACTTTTATTTTAATTTTTGGATATTATTAGCGTGTTTGCATTTGAGGAGAAATGCTTTTATTTGTGGTGGGGTGAGGCCCACCTTTTGTGTGACATTCGTAATTCTTGTTTTATTTATATATTTGGGCTTTGAGCTAAAATTGTGTTGTACACTGCTTTTTGTGGATGTTTGAGTTTGAGGCTCCTTGTTTTTAATTATAAATGATTTTTGACCCTTCTGGAAAAAAATTGCCACCTCTTGTTTGTATTGAATGTGGTTGTTCTTGTGCAAATTTGAGTATCGATTTTGATCAATATCGATGATTTGAATAGTGCTCATAATCGAACAAAAATAAATGTGCGGCTACGATGAGGCCAAATGAAGTTGCTTAGCCAATATCTGTACTCTTTGCATCTCGTTATGAATAGCATAGTATCGAATTGAGTCTCTTGTGATGAACATTGCACACTAGCGAAAGTGTGGAGCCTTGTTTGACTTTGGTGTCAATGCCTTGTGTGATTAGCTTACCGTGAACCATGTGTGATGGCACCTAGAATTTTCCCCGTTGGTCCAGCTAACTAAGTGATGTGAACTCTTGATATGATCTTAGGCAACTTTAAAGAGTGTGAAATAATTTGACAATATACCTATTTTGTGGCCTACCTTGTGAGTGTGCGAAACACTTTTGAGCACCCTTTGAGCCTTGACCTTTTCTTGGAAGAAACTTGATAACATTGCAACCTTTGATTGATCCATTACCCATAATCCTCATGATTTATGGTTTGATTAAATAGTCAACTTAGGCCAAAAGCCTAAGTTGGGGGTGTGGTGAAAAGAGAAGGTAAATCAAGACGTGCAAGAAAGTCCCATTTTACCCATGTTTTGAGAAAAATGGAACACCTCCATACAAAAAAATAAAATAAAAGAGAAGAAAGGAATGAAAAAGAAAAAGAATGAAAAATTTGTGGAATAAAGTTGTGAAAATACAAAAAGAAATGGGGTTTTCAGCAGTCCATGGAAAGTGAATAATGGGATGACTTGTAAGCACAAATAAAAAATGATGAAGAAAAGGAAAGAAAGTGTTGTGCACACCATGTTTCATGAGGACTATAGACAATGAGCCTAAATGACCATACCTTTGCACTCAGCCCCACTACAAGCCTTGAAAAGACCTTTTTGATCTTGAGTGAGCTGAAACAAATGTTGGTTGGAAAATACGGGCAAACCTATGGGTGAAATCGTACATTGTATTCATCTTTGTGAGTGTGAGCGTTGCATTTGATTCTGGAACTTTAAATTGTTGAACCCTTGTGTGTGAACATGGAATCATTCTTTGTGTGAGGGCATTTTATTTCCTTTGTTGAGTTTGAACTTGCATTTGAAGCAAGTATTGTGACCTTGAGATTCTTTGATAATGGTGAGTCACAATTGGAAACTTTGAGTGCACATTTGATCCTTGCATGAGTAAGTTGAGTATTTCTGTGTGCTTTCATGATTGAGACATCCTTTTTGAACTACGGAATTTGAGTTTTACTTGAGGACAAGCAAAAGTTTAAGTTGGGGGTGTTGATGAGTCCACGATTTGGACTAATTTAGGGGTTAATTTTTCTAGATTTAGTGTCCTCGAATGCATATTTTGTCTCAATAACTGATATAAATCCTTGAATTTCAGGTATTTGAACTTAGGGACAAAGCATGGACACTATTGAGCAAAAAGGAACAACGCAGCGGAAAGAACGAGGAAAAGAAGGCCTGAAGATCGCCTAAACCATTGGTCGAGTCACCGAATGGACTTGGTCTCGCCTAATGTTCCATTGTGCCAAGCCCTGAAGGAAAAAATCAAGTTGGCGATAAAAAAGAGTAGTCGGTGAGTCGCCGAACTGTTCCACGATGCATTGCTATATCGCCCAAAGTTACAGAACTTGAATTTGCTGAAGGCCAATGCAGAAAGGCGATAAACTAGACCAAAGGGCGGATCGCTGAGTGGATCAGCGATCCCGATTAACTGCGCTGAGTGGACCTTCGCCGCATACTTTTTGGCAACTATAAATATTTGTTTGAATTTTAGTTTAGTATGCAACCAGTTTATGAAATTTTAGAATTACTCAATTTTAGAACTTTGTTTTTGGAGACATTTTCCCTTAGCTTTGGAGATTTTGAAAATCCCCATTTTAAAGAATTGGAAGTGGGTATTGAAGATTCTTCATCTTAGACGTGTGTAAAGACCATATCAATCGTACCCAGTTGATGGAAACACTTTTCGGTATCGATTTATATTTCCTTACTATGTCTAGCTAAAACCCCAATTCTCGGGGTGTAATTATGTGAATATGGGTTGAATTTAATGTTGGTTATTTCTAATTGATAGTTCATTTGCTGTAAAAAGGTGATTTCGTTCAGTGGTTGTGTTTGAATTTAATGTGGTTGTAGTTGCAAATACAATTTTAACTTCGTGTTTTTGGCTTGCTCGAGAGAGAGGTTTTAAAACCAAAACTATTGAATCGATGGTCTGTGGTTATTGAGTTGTCGTGGGTTCAACTCGAGAGAGTGAATCCTAAACCCTCTCCCACACATTCAGCTCGAGAGTGTGAATAGACTAAGGCGAAGGCTGTGCTTCATTGCCGCTTATTGGTGTTCGAGGGAAATCGATTCAATTCGGGGTAAATTGTGCGAGAGAAAGTTTACCCCTACTATAGTCTAGCTTAGTTACCAATCTACAGCGATTTACTATCAATAGTTATTACCCGGTTGTTTAACTTAGTTCATAATCCTATCACATCCCAAGGATCCCATCTCCATATTTGTATTTTCGGTTTTAGTTGTCGTTTTAGTTGATAATTGATTACAAAACCCCCTTTTCATACTTGACACTTGTGTCACCCTTTAATTTATCATGTTTTTCTTCCTAAATGTTTGTAGCTATAATTGACTTGAACACATTTATGATTTTCTATTGATTCTCAATTACGAACCGCTCCCTTGGGACTCGACCCCAACTCACTAGTTGGGTTATATTACTACTCATGATCGTTGTCACTTGAACTGGAAGTAGTGTCCTGATACATGAAGTTAGTTAGCCTTTATATCTGACACAAAATATGATTTGGACTCATTTTGACCAATGATACCACCTCATCAGAATCAACCAAGCGAACACCTAGTAAAGCTTGTCGATGAACATCGTGAACTAACTCTTTCTTACCATCCTTAACATAGGCGACACTACTCATTGACAATTGACTAAGGGCATCAGACACCACATTGGCCTTGCCCGGGTGTTAAAGGACACTCATATCATATTCTTTCAAAACTTCGAGCCTCTACATTGGGGAAGATTTAGATACTTTTTCTTGAATGCGTATTGCAAACTTTTGTGGTTGATAAACATGTCCACACATAGACACTGTACAAGTAATGTCTCCAAGTCTTGAAGGCAAAAACAATCGCTGCTAACTCTAAGTCATGGGTAGGGTAGTTCTTTTCATGAACTTTAAGTTACCTTAAGGCATAAGCAAAGACTTTCCCATTTTACATTATAACACACCCAAGTCCAATTCTTGAAGCATTATAATACACAACAAACCCGTCGAAGCCTTCTGGTGATGTGAAAATCCGAGCAGAGGTAAGCCTATCCTTCAACTGATGAAACTTTTCTCACAGCTTCTGACCATATAAACTTAACCTTATTTTGAGTCAACATAGTAAGGCGAAGCACATAAAGAGAATGCTTCCACAAACCTTCTACAGTACCCAGTCAAACCCAAGAAACACTGAATAGCCTCAGTTTTATTAGCATAAACCGCAATACCCTTACCAAGAATAATGTGGCCAAAGAAAACAACATACCTCAAGCAAAACTCGCATTAGCTAAACTTTGCAAACAATTGACTGTCTTTGAGGACATTCAAGACGATCATCAAATGACCGACATGCTCATCCTCACTCCAAGAATAAATCAAAAAAATATCATTTATGAATACAATTACGAACATATCAAGGTATTGTTTAAATACCCTATTCATCAAATCCATAAAAGTGGTCAGAGCATTTTTCAACCTAAATGACATCACCAAAAACTTGTAATGACCGTACCGAGTTTGTAAAATTGTCTTAGGAATGTCAAATTCCCTCACCTCAATTGATGATACCTCAATCGAAAATCAATCTTTAAGAAGAAGCTAGAACCTTGAAATTGATCAAACAAGTCACCAATTTTTAGAATAAGATACTTATTCTTTACAGTGACGTTGTTCAATTACCGATAATCAATACGCATCCAGAGCGAACCATCCTTCTTTGAACAAACAATACTGGAGCACCCTTAGGAGAGATACTCGGTAAGGTGAAACCCTGATAAAACAAGTTCTTCAATTGATCCTTTAATTTCTTAAGTTCTACCAGAGCCATATAATAAGCATGAATAGTGATAGGTTATGCATCTAGGAAAAGGTTAGTACTGAAGTCTATTTCCCTTTCACGAGGTATAATAGGAAGATCATCGAGAAACACTTTTGGAAAGTTATTTACAAGGGGTTTTGGAATCCATATACCTAACCTGAACAAGATGATAAATGCAACCATATGAAATCATTTTCCTAGCCTTTAGGCAAGATATAAGCTGACCCTTAGGCGCTGAATTTTACCCTTTCAATTCTAAGATAGGATCATTTGGAACCTAAAATTCGACCACACGGGTTCTACAATCAATGGAACCATAACAAGAGTGAAGTCATTCCATACCTAGAATAGCATCTAAGTCTAACATATCATGCTTTACAAGATCAATACGAGTGACTGTATGAGAAACAAAAATAGGTCAATAACTATAAAATCTTTTAGCAACAATGGACTAACCAGTAGGTGTAGAGACAGAAAAGGGACCAGAAAGCATTTAAGGACCACCATAAAATCTCATGCACACATAAGGAGTAACAAAATAAAAATTATTACCCGGATCAAGCTAAACATACACATCATAATGAAAGACTTTCAACATACCGGTCAAAACATCTGAAGAACCCTCATGATCATGTCAAATTTGAAGAACATAAATTTTTTTCTAACAAAGAGAACCCAAACTAAAACCATAAGGCTGAGCTTTCTTACCATCTCTACCCTTAGTAGTGAGCATCAAACAATCCATCATCTTAAGACCACTCTTCCCACAAACATAGCAAATATCAGAATCGGCTAAATACTTTTATGGATGACTCTTGCCACACTTTTGGTAAGCGGAAATAGAAGATCCACTACATCCACCTCTTTGAGGCTTAGGGTTAGAAACTCTATCTTTGTTAAAATTTGGAACTGGAATGCTTGAAGAACCTTGACCGGAGAACTTTTGCCAAAATTGGGGACAACCTTGTCCACCGGTCCTAGAATGGGAGAAGTGACCATCACTAGTCCTAGCCCTCTTTGAGTCCTTTAACTTCTCCTTTAGCTTTTTCTCTTTGATTTGTTGGGAACGCGTCATCAAATGTGAGATATACATCTCGTTGGTCAGCATGGAGGTTCGACATTCTTTGTGCACTATCTCGGACACACCAGATACAAACTTGCTCATCGTTTCCCTAGAGTCGTCAACCATAGTAGGAGCATACTTACACAATTGAGTGAACTTTAATGCATACTCTTTCACACTCATGTCCCCTTGTCGAATATTGATGAATTAAAACGCCTTTTCTTCCCTCATTCCAAGGGAAAATAAATGATCAAGAAAATTCCTGTTGAATTTATCCCAATCGAGAGGACCCATATCAATTTCCCTCTCCTCTTCCTTTAAGTGAATCAATTTTTAGTCACACTTTTAGTTGATAAGCGGAAAATTTTGCCTTTTTCACCACTGTAACTCCCATAATCTCCACTATCTTATGAATATCCTCAACAAACACGGATCTTCTTCAACTTTGAAACCATGAAACTATAGAGGACTCATCCTAGTGAGGTCCCCCACCCTTATCGTAGTCGTACCCACAAATGTGTTCACCGGGAGAAATGGCCTCCTTATTATCTTGGACGCTCATAGCTTGGGTCAACACTTGGAAAGCAGTTCAGAATTGAACATGTGACACTTGTTGGATTGGTACATGAGGAACCTCGGGCTCCATATTGTTATGTGAATTCCTTATCACATAAGCTCTTTGAGGAGGCATATCCTGAAAAGCATTGGAATAGACATAGAGAAAGACTTTTATGGAGTTTAAATCAATCGCACAACTTTAGAGTAGTGAAAGAAGTGAAGTTTCGTAAACACCTTGTAGTATGTTATTCATAAATGTTGTGCGCTTCACACTCGTTAACAAGACTTTACACGACGTGGCTTGTTAAACATCCTACGACCTTTCTTAAACATGATGCTCTGATACCAAGTGTATTGTGACCCACAACATACCCTAGATGTGACTTGGCAAATAAATATTTGAAGAACCTAAACAAGCCATATGACTTAAGTAATACTAAGAAATTAATAAAATAAGATAATAGTCTGAAATATAATCATGATCCAAACAAGAGTACAACTCATAAGGGAAAAATTTCTAATGTCTGATATAAGCCTTCTAACATCATAGTACGTGACTAGGACTAGCCCCTAGACCTTTACATAGTCTAAAACAGAAAAATTGAAAAGTAATAAATTGATAGTTGTTAGGACATGAGGAATCACCTATCCACATAATCAACTGTTGAGCAATCATAAACTAGCCACATTCGGGAGGAGGTGCGTCAAACCCTATATTATGAGACAATATACGCACAAATATATATTAGTACGATGAATGTACTACGTATATGGAATGCGTAAAAAATGAGCATAATAATATAGTGAGCTTAAACATGAAATGCATGACCACATAACATGTGACAAAAGCCTTTTTAGGAGAAATCATAAGTTATGTACAAGGTCAATGTATATTTGAAAGCCATAAGTAAAGGTTTGATAAAACCTTTATAAGGAACATAGTTCATTTGTGGAATATTTGCCGCTAACAGAAAATAAGACCATGTGAGATATAACATGGAATCTAGTATGACCCTCACACTGAAGAGCCAAATCGACATGAAAAGGTAAAACTATGTATCATTTATTCTTGCTAAAGTGCATCCACTAGCTTAGGTAGTTTAAGACAATCATACAATGGAACGTAGCTTGGGACAATGAGATTATTTCTAGAGACTAGACCTCTACTACTAGGAAAGGAAATAATTACAGACTACCAATCCAATCACAACTTCATAATTAGAGTAGCTCCTTTCAAATCATTATTTCCTAAACTTCTTCATACTAGACACTAAATTTTTTAATAATTTAAATCATTTTTCCATTCAAATGTGAGAAAACTTTTCACAAATCATTGACACTTTATTTTAAAAGCATCTTTTAGCCATGAATCATTCTTTTCATAAAACATACATAAATTCTTTATCAAATTCTTGATAATAATCCATAAGTTCGTAAGCATTGTTCGTAGTTCAAGTTCATAAAATAGTCATATGCATGGATCCATATAAAATCGATTTAAAATTATGTAATTAAATCAAATCATGCATAATAAGTTTGAATATAAACAATTTAATCATAATAAAGAGGACCCATGAAGGTTTGCATAAAACCCCAATAGAACTTGGTAAAATCAAGTTAAAGGATTGATATTCTTTTGGAATCCAATGGATGAAAGGAATCCATTGGCGAATTCCTACATACCTTAGAAATCAAAACTTCAGTAGAGACTAATTTTAAGTCTAAAATTTCACAAAGTATGGATTACTTCTATGGATCCCTTCTACCGCCTTTAGAACACTCTACGATTCGCACTGTTCATTCGCAGATCACTAATCAGAATCTTGACATTTTCCAATCTCAACCTAAGTCCTAAGACTCCTTCCTATGGCATGTAGGACATCCTAAGGTCCGTAGGGTGGACTCGTAGACCATTACACCAGTGCCCAAATGAAAACTTTTTATTTCCAAACCCAACTTTAAATTTCTAAGGTATTACTAGTGGAAAACTCACCACTTCATCGGGCTTCTTATTAGTATCCAAGTGATCTCTAACATATTAAAAAAATTATGCTAAAGATCCAAACCATTTTTCATGGGTGTATCAAATTGGACTGGATGATATCCTTCATGTACATGTGTGTTAAGGTTCATTCCTAAGTGTGGGAAGTATATAGAATTTGGTTTAGGGTTATAAGGGATCGTTAACCCCAAGTTAAGTTTAAATATTTCCTTATGACTAAGTTTTCACATGAGTTTGTATAAAGATCAACTTAAATGATCATATATCTCACATTATGAAGAGTTAGGTGACTCATAGCCTATTAAATTAATGGTCTACCAATGTTGCCAACCATTTGTTAAATAGAGTCCTAAGTAAGGAGTTATGAGAGATTTACCAAAGAAGCTCCAACCTGACTGACGCGTCTGTGACTAGGTTGGCGACACGGAGAGGAAGTAGACCTCATTGTCCACTTGTAATAAATTTCGTCTTCTAGCTCCAATTTTTATTATTTGAGGGTATTTTCATCCTAAAAACCTATGGGGAGTTATCTAAATGACCCTAAACATGTAGGAAATAAGTTTTTTCATAAATAAACTCTCTCATTCACTCCTAAATTTCTACACTCAAGAACTTGAAGAAACACAAAGGCTAGGGTTCTTCTTCCCAAGTTCTTCATCAAGATTTATCATTAAGGTATGTAAGACTATCTCCACGTGTGGGAACACCTTGTTCTTCCCTACAACTCTAATTTCTATAATTTCAAAGAATCTTCCATGAATGAATTAGGGTTAGAACAAAACAAAACCCCATATTCTGGAATTATTCTTGATTCTTCATGAAACCCCAACAACTCTCCATGAAATTATTAAATTTCATAATAATTCCTTACCCATGATATTTTAAAAGATATCGTCAATGAAAGTATTTGAAGTTCTTGATAATTCTTTACCCATAAGTTTTTACATGAATTCCTCCATGAAAGTGTTTCAATTTCTTGATAATTCTTTTACACAAGAATTTTCTAAAATTTTCTACATGATATTATGAATGATTATTCAAAGAAGAAATTATATTTTGAGAACTACTTAAATGATTTTATTTATGACTTTTTGATAATTGTTTGACGATTTCTTTGAAATCTTGTATTATGAACCCAAGAATTGTGAGTAATGAAAGTTCCCAAATGTGAGACATTATGATGCTATCATATGATTCTCTAACTTTATCATTATGACATGATATATGTATCTTATGAATGCAAAGATATGGTACATGAATTGTCACGTAATGATGTGATGATATGAATAATGCTGATAAACTATGGTCCTTGAATGTTATGAATATGATCCTTCAGGATAACCTATGATCACATGAGCTTAATGGAGCTAAATAATTAACCAAAATGTCACAAGTCTAAATGAAGAACCTCTGAAACTTCAACTATCAGTGTAGAGAAGTCTGAAGTAAGCATTTTATTGTATCCGTAATAGTTGGGTTGAAGGGGAAATATATAGATGATGATGACCCTTCCATTATAGTTCAATTTTTCTTCAGTTATATATATATATATATATATATATATATATATGAACTTAGAAGAGGAGTGTTTGCAGGATAAATAGAAAAGGTCGGATCATACGAGTTAGAAGAAGCTGAGTATAGAAAGATAATTATAGAAATGGGAGGAAGTTAAGACAAGTATCTCAGAAAGAAGTCCTAGCAGCGGATTTGCATCTACAAATATTGCCTAATGGGAGAATTTAAGCATTTTTTTGTATAATGATGCAAAAACCATGTAAAGTTTTGATTATAGCTTAGATTATGCCGAAGTTGTGAGTTTTGGGTCAATTTAAACAGCCATAACTTTCAGTACACGATCAGTTAGGTCGCCAATAAGATATCAAATGAAAGGTCTTTGAATCCTCTTTTGAACACCACCGAGATTGCTAACTTTCGAGTTTGTATGAGGGGGATATACCCGTTTGAAGTCAGCCTGTCCAGTTTAAAAAATTTACCCACATTAGTGAGGGGTATTTTGGTCTTTTCTTGCCCCATTAGCTTTAAACGTTTTTAGTAATATTTTAGGGGTCTAAACTGATTTGGATCAGTTTTCACAATCCTAAATATGCTTAGGTTTTTTAAGGGAGTTCAAGAAGAGAAAAAAAGGAGAAAGAAAGGAAAAGATTCAAGCACTCAAGGGGTTCTTGCAATCTTCGAGGGGTTTTTGATACGCTCAAATTACACCTCCCTAAAGAAGTACAAACAATCATTATCAAGTAAAGAACCCAACTTGTAGGTTGGGGTCGATCCCACGAGGAATATGGTTCAAACTTACACTTAACTCACTATTATATCCGTTTAGTCAAATTATTTCCGAGACAAGTAAATAAAGAAGGGGGGGGGGGGGTTGTAAGCAAGTAACAAATTGTTGATTAAGTAACAAGTAAGCAAGATTCAAACTTTAAGTTATCAATATGAGAGAGAAACTGAGGTGTATGTGTTCCCCACAAGCTCTTAACACAGTAATCCTAATAATAGTAATCCTTTCCTAGTGTTTTAAATGCAAAGTTGGTAAGTTAGGTATCCTTATGTGATTGGTCCTCCAAATAGGGAATTTCACTACGCACCTTGGTCCGGCTATGAGTCTATACTTTACTAACCCTTACCTTTACCTCAGATTAGACATCACATTAATGTATGACATAGTTTTCACCCTCGCACCAATTGACATTAGACTATTAGATATCATCCACTAAATCTATGTTGTTAATTCTTTTCTCATTCATTACCTCCTTGGTCCGGCATGTAGGAACGAGGCGAGTTCTAACTTTTGCAACTGTTAAAAGGATTTCTAAGCAAAAGAATTACCAATACATGCATAAACACTATTCATGAATTACTTAATTATTATTCATACGTTGTTAATTGCTCATGGTTCCCAAATAACCAGTTGTGGATTTTGCTACTAATGCTTGAAAGAACACAATTCAATTTTTAATAAAAAGAATTCATGAACTTACGATTAGAGTAGATGAAACCCGAAATCTCCAATTGAATTTCAAAGTAAAAATCTTATAAAATGAAATCCGGAAATCAAATTCCTAAAGTTTACAAGTTAATTCCACAAAACACCAAGAACTAAAAGTAAACAATGTTGTCTAACCCCCAAAAATGAGGTTTATAACTCCTATTTATATAAAACAAGTACTAAATAAAAAGGAAACAAAATAAGGAAATAAGTTGTCTGGAACGCGACTTCAAGTGACGACTCGACCTACGGTCTGTGGGTTGACCTACGGTCCGTAGGTCCCGTTCCG
The DNA here is from genome assembly GCA_029582685.1 of Solanum piurae. NCBI lineage: Eukaryota > Viridiplantae > Streptophyta > Magnoliopsida > Solanales > Solanaceae > Solanum > Solanum piurae. The sequence goes on from JAJOOO010005782.1 coordinate 17,110, forward strand.
TGGCTCCATACTTGGGATTTTTCATCAGGTACTGGAACTTCAACTCTCTGAATCCATCAATGGATGTGTAGGACGGCTTGTGGTTTGACCTACGGTCCGTCACTCACTTCGTGGTTCCACACTTGGTCAGAATTCACTGATGCTCCATCTATGGACCCTAACGACGGTCCGTGGGTCACTCCATGGGTGGCTCCTTTTGCATAATTTTAGCTCACATCTCCATCAACTGCATTCCAAGCTTATTTCCTGCAAACATAATACAAAACACATTATTTATAATACAATATAGCCCTAGACACACACAACTTCTATGTGAAATGCATCAAAAATACAGTAAACTCACGGTATATCAACACCCTCAACTTAAACTTGTTGTTTGTCCTCAAGAGACACATTAACACTCTAAACGACACTTATGTAGAAGCAGACATACAAACGCACATGGCCTTTTCATTCCATTCCATTTCCTTATTGCAAATATTTTGATTTTATACTCAACTAGCTAACTCATACGGATCAAAACATGACATAGATCGACCAACATACATCACAACATACACCATTCACAATCATCACGGTATCAATTCTCCAATAATGTAACTAGTATCCTCACGTCCAAAGAAATCCCTTTTTCACACATAATAGATATGCCTTTCAAGTTTTAGGATTCATTCAACACTCACACTTAGAAGTGACTTGAAGCACAATTAGTGCTCAATACCATAGGCTTGCCCTTATTTTCATTGCTTAGACTCTCCAAACTAGTTTCTAGGATCACTATACGACTTTCTTAGCTTGTAACGTAGGCTCAGGGTCATGTATGGTGCATTTGGGTCCTTTTTAGTGACTTTATGCCCCTCTTGACATTACATTGGCTTTTTACCTCTTTTCTCAACATATTCTTGACATCCAAACAATTTATTTTCTTTCCCTTGATTCTGTTCAACACAGATGTGACTTTTGGATTTCTAGCTCATATTTTTCACTTTCTTCTTGTTTGCTTTCACTTTATTTTCCTTGATTTCTTTCAGCACTTTTGTTATTAATCTTTTTGCTTCTTTTGCCGAAAGCCACATCTTTTTCTTTTCTGTTTCTCTCTTAAACACAAAACTCTTTTCATACCCTTTTTCTTTCAGTTTCCTTTTTCCTAGCCACCCTCAACTTATGTGTTTAGCATGAATTAAGGTGCACAATATCCGATGTCGGACCAGGGCCAAGATCAAGGTAACTTTTTGAATTAGCCACCCTCAACTAAGGATTTTGGCCTAAGTCAAGGTGCACATGTCCAAGGAGGGACCGGGGCCAAAATAATTTTTTAGGGAAGGTGAGTTAGGTGAATTGAAAGAATTTGTCTATATTAGGCTCAAATATTTGGATCAAAGGGAACATTTATTTCATTTGGTTGGATCATTTTAGGCTTGAGGGGACTTATTTGAACAAAGGCTTATGATCATTTCCTAACTTCTAGCTTAGATTATCTTAGCAGGACTAACGGCGGCGAGTTCTAGATTGGCACACAATGTATGAACATTCAAGATTTTCTCACACACACTCGGCACAATGTTTCATTATCAGATTATTAGATTACCCAATTCAAGTTTTATCTTAAGTCATGAGGTCAAATTGGTTCCTTATCATGTCATATTGAGATCCAGCACATTCAACTTATCAAGCCTAAAGATCTAGCACATTTCAAACTTTTTGGACAGGAATCATTTTTCATGCTTTTTATTTCATCATGCTTTCATTCTCCTACTTACTTCTACACATACATGCCTAAACATGCCGGTTCAATAGAAAGTAAAAATAGTCTTTTGGGGGGAAAGAACACAGGTAAGAAAACCCCAAGTGAGGATTATGAGTTGGGTTACTCAGACTTCGCCCTATCACTAATAATCCATTTACCCCACCCCCAACACAATAAGGTGAAATTGTCCCCAATGCACAAAAATAAAAGTAAAACATAGGATGAAGAAAACTCGTGGCGCATATGTAGCGCTCCCATCAACTATCCAAGCACTCTTAGTAGTGCTCACACTTCCAGATGGGCCAACACCCACCTCACATACCCGTTGGTGTCTCAATTCCTTATCCATTATAGATGCCCTCTGAGCCTCCTCTAATTGCTGGAGCTCTTTTTTTTTCAATCAGCGAGCTTCCTCAGCGTCGGCAGTGAGGTCAGAGTGGGGGCGCTTCCCAGCAGTGCGGGAAGAGTCTATTAGCGGCATGGTATCACCCAATAGGGCAGTCATCACCAGCTCGTCCTCCGGCATTGAAGGGGTAGACTCTGGCTTAGTCCCCTAGAAGTGCAGCAACATCAACACGGAGGCTAGCCAACTCCTACTGGAAGGTGGTTAAATTAATGGTCGGGGCTGGCGACCTCTCCAAGACTCTTAGCTCAAAGGCATCGAGGTGCTTATGAATGACCTGCACTTCTGATCCATCCTCTACGCCATCCTCGCCTTTGACTCTGCGATAGATCACTGCATCCATGTCTTCACATACTGAAGCATATGGGCCATCTGTTCCTCCAGCTTCTGGACTTGGGCTAGAGGGATGGTGGTGGACCCTGAAGAGGGAGTGACTCGGGATGAGCTAGGGGCCTGACAGGTGGCCGGAGATAGTGGAGCTAGAGCATCTTCTGATGGAACCGGAATGGTGGTGTCATCGGCCTAAATCCGCTCTACATCTGCAACTACGTCATTCCCCAAGGGTGGTACAACAACCTGTGGCTCTCTCTGTGGGGCAGCTAAGTTGGCATCATCCCGAATGAGGCCAATATCCAGAGTCTTGGTCGCAGTAAGTAACCCATCACAATGTAAAACAGGGAAAGAAGTATCCCTGCAGAGCTGAAAGATGAGGCACGGGAAGGGAAGCGTGGTGGTGGCCTTGAAGTCCCTCTCATGAATCTTCGCAATCAGGATGCGGGCAAAGTCAACCTCCAAACTGTCATACCCCGAGCCTACACCCTAGGCAGGACTGACACTCGAAGATCATCGCTGGTCCCAAGTGAACCCTTGGCCTGGCTTTCTGAACTCAGCAGAATACTTACTCAAAAAAAATAAGTTTAAACAATAACTTAAAGAAATAACATCTTAGCCAAATTGGCAACTTAAGTCTCATAGCAAAGCATCTGCAATACAAAGATGAGAGACTCATAACTAACTGTTTGACTGTCTATGAAGCCTTTATAATATTGAGATGGATGTTGGGACAGACCCCTCAACATCCTAATAATGAAAGACTAAAAAAGTGAATAAAAGAGTACTCCGAAAAGCAAGGAGGCTCACCACTGACTCTGAGTGCTCAAATGGATCAATGAGGCACGGGATGATGATCTTGGTTACCTGCGTCTGCATCATAAAAAGATGCAGGCCAACTAGCATCAGTACATTGAATGTACGAGTACGCGAGTTGGAATGCTAACAAACATAGGCTCGAAAGAGATTATGAGACAAACACTTACCTTGGATCTTCTCAACTCATGAATAGCTTAACTCAGAATAAAGCAATGAACACATGCAATATATGAAAAAGCTTTATAAAACAGTAAAAGTAACTTAGTTCGCTAAAGCAAATGCAGTAACAAACTCAACTTTACTCATATAATAAAATAATATAGTTTATGTGGGAGATTCTCTAACTGACAACCACCACTATGAGCCTAAGTGGTGATACAGTGTCTTTCCCACGCTGCCAGAACTGTCCTATACTTTGTCGTCATATAGAACGCTTAACTTAGTGGATCCACTAGTCTATGTTAAAAGCATCTTAAAGAGTCATCTAAAAAAGTATGATCCTTTACTACCCATGATGGCTACATGATTTATGGAGACTTGAGTTAATATGAACTCGCATCCTCATATCGGTGCTCAATACTACTCCCAAAATATACTTAGCTCATATGTTTTAAAAACAATCTTCTTTCTTTGGTTTGAGAAAATTACTCAAAACTTAGCTTAAAAGCTCTTTTGGAATCGATGTTCCCTTTTCTTGCTCAAATGTGGAAACATTTTTATAAACTTCTTTGGGGAATACTTAATTCCCTAATAGCTCTTTGAGAAATGAACTCAACTCTTACTCTTTTCTTAACTTGAAAACTTGAGTCTTAAAATGAATTTAAAACATTGTTAAAGACTCTTGAAAACTTTAAGAAACTTTGCTTTGACTTGCTTCTTAACTTCTAGACTTGACTCTTAACTACTTTGACTTTGATCTTAACTTTCTCTGAATTGGATTATGGATTCAAGGTTCATGATCTCATGTTTATGGATTATTTCATGATGTTTAAATGTACCTTAGAGTGTTGGAATCAACTTAGAAACATAGGTACATTGCTAAGGAACACGTACGAAAAGGTGGGGAACGAATGGGGAGAACTGGCGTCCCAGGTGCTCAGAGAGGCGCGGGGTGCCAACCCTCAACATTCACGAACTGGTCTGGGGCGCTCTGGCTGGCGCGGTGCCCCAAGGGTGAACATTCAGAGACCCTTTTGGGGAGCGCTGGCTGGCGCGATGCCCCACCCCTATCCCCAGGTGTTTGACGACTTTTCTTCTCCGTTTTTCATCTCTAAACCCTCTTAACTTCAATGGTTCTTTTCCCAAAAACTTACGATCATTAGTACCCTCAAGACCCAATAGATTTAACTCGAAAAACAACCTGGAAACACGAATCAAATCAACACTAGGCATTCAACAATTAACCAACAAGAATTCAACAATGTTCTTCAAGAACTTCACTTTTTTAACATTCAAAAAACTCCAATTTTTTTGCTGAATTGAAACAAGTTTGTTGTGTGGATGAACTAACCCATCACTATGTGATCTCACATACCTTGTAGGGACCATCCCCGATGAATTCCACTCGCAAAACTTGAACGTTCTTGGCGATTTCTTGATTTCTCTCCTCTTTTCTCTTCTTTCTTCTCCTCTCCAAGCCCTAGCGTAAATTCTATTTTTCTAAACTGAATAAAGTCTTGTTTTACCCCAATTACTTCCTAAAAATGAAATAGGCAAATCAGGTAAGGAAAAGACTAGTTTACCCTTCACAAATCCGGATTTGGACTTTCCTTAATCCAACAGCCCAATTTTTGGAAGACATAAGTTACTCATACAAACTCTGAATCGCGCAAACTTGGCGGCGTTGGAAAGATCATTCCAAGATATTTTCAACCATATATGTAACTACACCTAACTCATCCTGGTGGTTTTAATTTGACCAAAAACTCACTTTAAATTACTTAAAATTTTCCAGATTTCCTTATACTTTCCAAAAGTGACTATTTCCAGCTTTTAAACTTTTTTCTAGTTCTTTGTAGTTGCGAGATGTTACAAAAACCTACTAGAAGGGCTGCAATCATCACGGCCCAGTCCCATGTGACCACATTGTCTGCCTGAGTTGGGGACAATCGATTTTGGACCAGCAACTAGAAGAACTTTGCAGTGAAGATCAAGGTAGCCTTATTGATACCCAAGCTAAGAGTCTGAACCCACTCAACACACTCCCCATCATTAGAAATGTGACGGGCTAACCAGATCAAAAGAGTCTCCCTCTGCTCGACATTCCGCTGAAATTTCCCACTCTGTATGATACCCATCTTGTAGTTGTACTCAACCATATTAATCGGCAGAGTGTTGGCTTGGCCATAGATGAATCGGTGGATCGTGTCCTCGGAGATGTAAACTGTGAAACCTCATACCAGTGTTGCCTCAAGTGGAGGCTGAGTCGCGGGCTTGGCCCGTTTGCTGATGGAATTTCTGACAGTGGCAACATACGAGGCATAAAACTCCCGGACTATCTCCTCACTGTATCTCCTTGGGTTTCATGCTATCTACTCACATATGTGCCATCGGAAGAGCTCCTCGATGATTGTGTGGTGTGGAGGTTACCTGTGAGAAGCCGACGCTCCTCAGTGACTAGTCGGGCCATCTTCTCATTCTCATTCAGCATGCGAGCATCGGTGTAAATATGGTATTGGCCCTCCACGCACCACCTGTTAGGCTCCGTAGCAACTGGTGTAGGCTCAAAACTGGGCGGCACTAGAATATCTCCCGTGCTATCATCCTCAGAGGAAGAGGTGGTATTGCCACTAAAGCTGGAGCCGAACTGCGCCTCTCAGCCTGCCTGTGATTCGATCGGTGAGGCCCCCTACTCAGACTAGGGGCAGTGACCTCATCGAAGCTCACCTGTTGGGCTCTGTTCAAAGTAGTGTGGGGAGTAGTACGGGAGGTCCTGATGGCTAGAGAAATGTACTCCTCATCAGTATCCACATCGATCAAATGTCGAGATGGTTCTACGGATTTGGACTTGCCCTTTGTGGCGAAGGTGGGAGCTTGCTTAGGCGCCATGGTACCTGTGGAAGCTTAGTTAGTACCAAAACAATTCCAAAAGACTCATGGAAAATTTTAGAACAAGAATAGGACCCAAACAAAAACCAATAAATTTACAGGACATTAGCTGAACTGTTGACCCACGGTGGGTACCTACGCTCCGTCGATGGAACGATGGTCTGTGGGTCCCTTCCGTAGGTAAGAGTACCCAAAATTGGGTCTCTGATATGAGAACAATGGATGTGCAAAACGGTCTGTTGATGGAACGACGGACCGTAGTTCACACCGTGGTTCGACACTTGTACAAAATTTGTGTGCAGTTGACCCACGAATCCCGACCTACGATCCGTGGGTTGGAGTCATGGGTCAGTTCTTTGCTAGGTTTCAAAATTGAACTCACACTTGATGCCTTATTTCAACAATTATACAATCAAACTAGGACTTTACATGCATTTCAACACAATATATTGTAGTTTATAATCCTTAGGGTTCCGATTACACATAATTCAACTTTTTAACAGAACGAAACTACGAACCCTAAGTCAAAACTTCCAATTAGACCTTTTAAGATGAATTAGTTGGTTTTAATTAAATACACACTCATATACCATCATACCAAGGGTGTTTCTAACTTATAATTCAATATTCAAACATGAGACTAACAACCCAAGGTCAAGTTCATCGATGTGATTTCAATTCAAACAATGAAGTGATTCAAAGTTTGGGAGAAATTTGTTTACCTACCAAGTAATCACCGATGATGAGTATGTGTTACAATGAAATCTGTGACCCTTTTCTAGCCTTTCGACACCGAACCTAGACTGTGGAATCATTGGGGAATAAGAACGGAGAAGGGAAATGTTTTTGGAAGAGAAAAGGGAGATATGGGAGATGGAAATTGATTTGCAGATTAGTGAGGGTTGATTTTGTGGGTTATTAAAGGGAGAAAGTGAGTATATGGAAGGTTAGAAACGGTTGGGAGGGAAATATGGAAGTGGGGGAATTTTAAAATGAAAGGTTTTTATTTATAAGGGGTCCGAGTCTGGTCAGGCAGAACCCTAGATTGGACCCACGAGATCCTGTCGACGGCCGGTGGGTCTACCTATGGACCGTAGGTATGGTCCATAGGTCACTATGACACTTAGAAAATTTGAGAAACTTACCTAGGATCTGCGGACGCCATCCTCGATATGTGGATTGACCAACGGACCGTCGATGGGGTCCGTAGACCACTGCACAACTATTTTCTGCAGACTTTGCCTTTCGTCCCTGCACACGTAGCAACCATTAAGACTTTCATTTTACATTTTCTAAACACTTTTTAGACACGGGCCCTATTCTATATCTAGCCAACACTAATACAAAAATAAAACACCTATCTAATTAGCTACAAAAAGCAAAATAAAAGATGAAAACTCCTATATCGAAAATAAAAACCTATAGTTGGCTATATTGTACATCTTGGGTTGCCTCCCAAGTAGCGCTTGATTTAACGTCGCTGCACGACGCAGACACCTTGATTACTCAGACTTCATCAAGATAATAGGCCTCAATCACTTCTTGCACACTCTCCGTTTTCCCCATGTAGCCCTTGATCCTCTGCCCGTTCACTTTGAACCTTGTTCCTTCCTTATTCTAGAGCTCGACCGCTCCATGTGGGAATACTTGCGTGACTCTGAATGGCCCGGTCCACTTGGACTTGAGCTTGCCCCGAAACAATCGCAACCTTGAGTTGAATAAAAGCACCAGATCACCCATAATAAATTCACGCTTTTCAATCTTTTGATCATGATACTTCTTCATCTTCTCCTTGTACAAGGCTGAACTTTCATATGCTTTTAGGCTAAACTCATCAAGCTCATTCATGTCATTCAATCTTTGACTCAATGCGGCTCCCCAATCCAATTTCAACTTCTTTAGCCCCCACATAGCTTTATGCTCTAGATCTACTGGTAAATGGCATGACTTCCCATATACAAGTTGGTAGGGGGACATACCTATGAGAATATTGAATGCGGCGCGATAGGCCTATAGAGCATCATCAAGCCTTCTTGACCAATCCGATATGTTGGCGTTCACAGTCTTTGCAAGGATTTGCTTTATCTCTCTGTTGGACACCTCAACTTGCCCACTAGACTGTGGATGGTAAGGAGTGGCTACATTGTGAAGAACTCCCTATTTCTCTAGCAATGCCTTGATCAACTTATTACAAAAGTGAGAACCTCCACCGTTGATAATCGCCCTAGGTGTACCAAATCTGGAGAAGATACACTTTTTTAAGAATGCGGTGACACTCTTTCCCTCATTGTTTGAAAGCGCAATTGCTTCCACCCATTTCGATACATAGTCAATCGCAACAAAAATACTTCATCCTATGTGAACTTACAAATGGCCTGATGAAGTCAAGGCCCCAAACATCAAATAACTCAATCACCAATATTGGATTCGTAGGTAGCTCTTACTTCTTTGAAATTCCTCATTTTATTTGGCAACGGCCACAAGACTTGGCAAAATCATGAGAATCTTGGTGGATGGTAGGCCAGTAATACCCAAACTGCAAGATTTTATGAGCAGTCTGAATACCATTATGGTGCCCACCAACATGCGATGAATGACACGCCTCTAGTATACTCATCATCTCAACCTCGAGCACACATCGACGAATAATCCCATCAGCACAAATACAAAACAAGTAGGGCTCATCCCAAAAGAACTTCTTCACATCATGCATAAACTTTTTCATTTGGTGAAACGACAAATCCGATGGAACCAAATCGCTTGCCAAGTAGTTAGAAAAATATGCGAACCAAGGGATAAGATCATAAGAAGAAGCCAATACTTGTTCGTCGTCTGGGAATGCATCATTAATTTCAGCCCCATATCCTAACTTGAGCATAGCTTCTTCCTCTAATCTCGACAAATGGTCGGCAACCTGATTTTTTGTCCCCTTTCTATCTTTCACTTTAAAATCCAACTCTTGCAGCAACAATACATATCTAATCAACCTCGGTTTTGCATCCTTTTTAGCCATCAGATACCTCAATGAAGAATGGTCAGTATGCACTATGACCTTAGTACCAAGCAAGTAGGATCAAAATTTCTCGACTGCAAAAACCACAGCAAGGAGTTCTTGTTCAATCACAGTGTAGTTCTTTTGATCCACATTCAGAGCTTTGTTGGCATAGTAAATCAGATGAAGAATCTTCTCTCGCCTCTGTCCCAATACAACACTAAACGCAACCCCACTCGCATCACATATTACTCCAAACGGTTGCCCCCAATCCGGTGAAATAATGATAGGTGCTGGTACTAACGTTTCTTTCAACTCTCCAAATGATCTCAGACAAGCATCATCAAAATCAAACTTACACTTCTTTACAAGAAGTTTGCACAATGGGTGTGCAATTTTAGAGAAATCTTTGATAAACCTCCGGTAAAAACCTGCATGCCCAAGAAAACTTCTAACACCTTTAACAGAGATAAGTGGTGGAAGCTTTTCAATTACCTCAACTTTGGCTCTATCAAACTCAATACCTTTCTCAGAAATCCGATGACCCATAACTATACCCTCTTTCACCATGAAGTGGCACTTCTCCCAATTGAGCACAAGATTGCACTCTTCACATCGTTTCAGTACCTCGGCCAAATGCATCAAACAACCATCAAATGTGTCACCTACCACAGAGAAATCATCCATAAATAGCTCAATTGTTTCCTCCACCATATATGAGAATATTGACATCATACACCTCTGGAAAGTCGCTGGAGCATTACAAAACCCAAATGGCACCCTTTTGAAGGCGAAAGTCCCATAAGGACAAGTGAAGGTGGTTTTCTCTTGATCTTCCGGAGCTATGGAGATGTGATTGTACCCCGAATACCCATCTTGAAAACAATACCAACCCTTAGCAGCGAGACGATCCAGTATCTAATCTGTGAACGGCATTGGGAAATGGTCTTTTTCTGTCCATGCATTAAGCTTGTGGTAGTCCATGCACACTCTCCAACTAGTCATCGGCCTCATCGGAACAAGTTCATTTCTCGCATTAGGAACCACAGTAATCCCACCTTTCTTAGGTACACATTGAACAAGACAGACCCAACTACTATCAGTAATGGGATATATGACTCCAGCATCCATCCATTTGATGATCTCATTTTGCACTACATCTTACATAGGTGTATTAAGTCTTCTTTGGTGCTCAATACTTGGCTTGCTATCCGGCATGAGTTGGATTTTATGAGAACAGATACTAGGATGGATTCCAATAATGTTTGTAATAGTCCATCCAATAGCCCTCTTGAACCTCTTCAACACAGAAACCAATGCCTCAACTTGTTCCCCTCTCAGATCTGCAACAATGATTACCGGTAAAGTGTTATCTTTCCTCTATAATATATACCTCAAATGAGATGGTAGAGCCTTGAGCTCCAATATTAGAGGCTCTTCCATAGACAGTTTTGTGGGCAGAGAGTCGCGATTCTTTATATCTAGCTCCAATCGTTTTGGTTTGGAATGGAATTCAAACCTATCAAGTGCGGGAAGTAATTCATCATAGTCTTCAATACCATCATAATCAAAATTCATCATTACCGCTGCGAGTGCATCAACACCCAACCTCTCTTTAATAGACACTTCAGAAAATCGCTCCACAATATGATTCACCACTGATATCGACTTAAGATCGCTTACCTGCTTCGTAGACCTACCGATATTAAAAGTTACCTCCTCATTATTCAGTCGGAACTTCGTCTTCCCTCTCTCCACATCAACTAAGGCAGGCCCAGTAGCAAGGAATGGTCTCCCTAAGATGATGAGAACCTCAAAATCAACCTCACAATCAAGTATCACAAAATTCACTCAAAAAATAAACGACTCCACTTTCACAAGGACATCTTGGAGAACACCAATGGGCTTCTTCACAATTCTATCGGCCATGAGTAGATGCATCACAGTTGGTTTTGGAGCCCATAAACCCTACTTCTTGTAGATCGACAACTGCATTAGATTAATGCTAGCACCCAAATCACACAACGCCTTTGCAAAATGCAACATCCCAATGGTACAAGGAATACTGAAAGCTCCAGGATCCTTCTTTTTCTGCACAAGTGAACTAGTAGCAATAGCACTACAATGTTGTAACCTTTCATCATCCTCAAAACTGACAGCCCTCTTTTTGGTCACCAAATCCTTAATAAATTTCTCATTCCCAGGCATTTGCTCCAAAGCTTCTATCAACGGAACATTAATGGGAAGTTGTTTCCACATAGTTATGAACCTGCAGTATTTTCCTTCTTCGGTCTTCTTCACCAATCTCTTTGGGAATGGAGGTGGAGGTCTCGCCATAGGGACAACTTTTTGGGTTACTTTCGCTTCCTTTTCTGTAGCATTTTTTGACTCTCCAGTAACCTCAATCACATCTGCATCTTTTTCTACCACAATCTCAACCTCAAACGGCATAAGGGATCAATGGTCTGCTTACCTCCTCGAGTAGTGACTGCCATACATTGCCCATCATTCTTTGGATTATGGATGGTGTTGCTACAAAGTGTGCCAGGCTGACGATGGTTCACAGTACAACTAACTAAACTGCTTCTCAAGTTGCGTGATCGACACTGCATGGGCATCAACTTTTTGACCAATTCCAGACAAGTCATTTCGCATCTCTTTCACATTCTCATCAGTTCTATAAAACCTCTTTATCATCTTTTGAATCATATCCTCAATGCGTGACATACTACCCCCATCCTCCCTATTACTAGATTCTCTACCAGATGGGACATAGGTCCCGACTCGATCATTTCTGTTGCTATAGTTGTTTCGGTTGTAGTTGTTATCACGATTGTAATTCCCATCCTGAACATAGTTTCCCTCTTGATTGTAGTTTCCAAAGTTCCGACCTTAGTTTCCTTGACCTTGGCGCCAATTATCCAAGTTGGAACCTTGGGCATTGGTTCGGAAACACCCCATCTGATCATTTACCAAGTACACATCCTTCTCATAGTAACAGTCTTCATCTGGTGGTGGTTGAGTCTTAGTCAGATAGTTCACATCATTCACTTTTTCTGCACTACCACTCACGTGTTTTAGTACAAAACCCAATTATGGTCTCATCTAGGCCATCTCTTCCTGAATGTCATCATTAGCTTGGTTGGGCAAAGTTTGGATAGCGAACATGGTCCTACCAGTATTTGCTTTTCTAGTTCTCCAGGCTTTTTTGTTTTGGGAAATCCTCTCAAGCTTCTCAGCGATCTCCTCAAAAGTGCATTCACAATACGATCCTCCAACAATATTGTCTAGCACAACTCTGCCATTGTCATCCTGTCCTCTATAGAAATACTCTTTCAAAGACTCATCATCAATGTGGTGGTTTGGAACACTTCTAATAAACTCAGTGAACCTATCCCAAGAACTGCTTATCGACTCTCCCGATAATGCCGTGAAGTTATTCAATTTATCTTTATGATTTAACTTCTTGGATACCGGAAAGTATCTTGCTGTGAACACCTTGTGCATTTGGTCCCAGGTATAGATCGAATTGTATGGTAATTCAAAAACAACACAACAACATCTCTAGTCAGTGACATTAGGAAGACCTTCAAACCAATGACATCCATATGTAACTCTGGTCGTCTGACACAACTTTTGCAATTACTTGACATTTTCTCCATGTGAGCATCTGGATCTTCCAAAGTCAACCCAGCAAACAATCCTCTCGTTGTGAGCATCTGTATCAGACTGCTCGTTACCACAAAAGTATGACCTGGATTTCGAAGAGGAAGAACTATAGGCCCATCTGATGTAGTCGCATCATAATCAACCCTATAATGCTCATGAAACCTCGGTGCTGGGGGATTCTGAACCCTCTCTACATTTCTGAGTAAATTACCACCTTTAACCTGAGCATTCACATTAACAACCCCTGCAATTCATCTCTAACATCATTACCCTGGTTGATTAGATTGTTGATTACCCCTTTGATTATTCATTTTTCTCAACGTTTCACTCAACTCTGGATCGCAGGGGGCCAATGGTTCGCCTTGACTCCATGTACTTGGCATTATACTAGAGTAGAAACCTGTAGAAAACAAAAATGTAAAATAAGGAAATAATTGACTAAAGTTCAATAATGTAGTTAAACTTAATCTAAAAGCCAAATTCCCCGGCAGCAGTGCCAAAATTTGATACGCTCAAATTACACCTCCCTAAAGAAGTATAAGTGATCGTTATCAAGTAAAGAACCCAACTTGTAGCTTGGGGTCGATCCCACGAGGAATATGGTTCAAACTTAAACTTAACTCACTAACTCACTATTATATCCGTTTAGTCAAACTATTTCCGAGACAAGTAAAAGCCGGGGGGGGGGGAATTGTAAGAAAGTAACAGATTGGTTATTAAGTAACAACTAAGCAGGATTCAAACTTTAAGTTATCAATATGAGAGAGAAACTAGG